>CATIWQ010386109.1:0-12493 GCA_949673415.1 Euphorbia schlechtendalii
ATATATATATATATATATATATATATATATATATATATATATATATATATATATATATATATATATATATATATATATATATATATATATCAAAATGTTATTAGCAAGTTTGATAATTAGTTAATGTAGTTTCGTACCATGTTTGATGCATCACTAAGCATCTGAACGTGTCACAAAAAAATATTGTCCTCTAAACTTTTAAAGTGACCTCGTAGCTCCCTCAGCTTTTAAAAGTGCATCACTTTGCTTCCTCAACGCCAAGTGTTAGTATCTGATCGGTTTGACTTTTCAAAGATGTATTTTTTCTTGATTTTCTCTCTCCAATCAGAAGCTGACACGTGACATTTAGGATGCAAAGTGATACGATATTTTAAAAATTGAGGTAGCTACGAGATCATTTCGAAAGTTAAAGGAGACAATTAGTTTTATGTGACAAGTTCAAGTACTTATTAATGCATTAAGTCTTTGTAAGAGCATCATTAGTAGTTTGTGGATTCCAAATTTAGATTTCATGTGAAAAAGAAGTTGCTTTAGATGATGTGACAATAGTCTTAAAAATAGACAATGTCTATTCATAAAGTAAGAATAGTAGATTGTCTATTCTATTTTAAAGTATTTATTGTAGACAATGTCAATTTGGTTGTCTACAAAAATAGACATTGTCTACAATTAATGATGATATATATAGGTGCGGAAGATGGGCTAGACAAGCTATTAAAAATGTATTTTCAAATAGATTGTCTGTTTTTTCCTATGTGTTAATATAATTTGTAGAATAGACAAGCTATTAAAGATGATCTAATATTCTCAAATTTAATTTTAGATGCATAACGATATATTATAGCTAAATGCATCAATACCCCCTACACTTGACTTAGAAAATCGGATGTCACCTTCAACTTTCAAAAGGATCAGTTACCCCCCCTAACTTGGTAAAAATGCACTAGTTTTCTCCCTCAATGTCACTTGTCAACTTTTGGTTGGAGAGAGGAAAATCAGAAAATGACATCTTTGAAAGTCAAACTAACCAGATTCTAACATGTGACGTTGGGAGGCTAATTGATTCGAAATTACCAACTAAAGGGGACTATCTAAACTTTTTGTAAATTCAGGGAGTCATCCGATTTTTTAGAACCAAGTATAGAGATGTCAATAGGCCATATATTAAACTATATCACATTGTCATAGATGTAATTAGTAGAACTTAAATTATTTCATCTAATTTAATTTGTATCTCACATGTTTGTGCCTTAATTTGTACGATAATAAAAAAAACAATGATTTACGTGCATTTCACGTAGTTTTGTTGATTAATTAAATTACCGGTTCAGATTAAGACTCGTGTACTTCAAACATTTTTAAACTCTTTCGTTATTGTTTATATAAACTCAAAAGTACGTTTTATTTAATTATTGTTTTTAGTGCAATTGATGCTAATCACTAACTAGTGATTCAATCATTATTATTATTTTTAGTTACCCACTGGTTAGCTAAATTACTACTATTATTGAATATTTTTGTAAATAAAATTTTAATTTCGAATGTCAAATTACGTATAAAACATTTAAATATCCACCATAGACCATCGAAAGTGGTCTATAAATACTCTGAGCCAGGCAGATCAGTTAAAAGTCATATTTTTATTGTACAAGTTCAAGAAATTTTTTTAGAAGGTAATAAGTAAATGGTGTTTTTCAAAAAAACAAAAAAAAAAGTAAATGGTAGACAAATGTGAGTTTGAAAAGATTAATAATTGAACCCACCAAATTAAAAAGGAAAAGATGCATAGTTTTCCCCTTTCATTCCTAACTAGTAAATTTTTATTATAATATATTCAAATACGCAATGATTATTATAGCCTTCTTTCACTTTTCCCACTTCTTTTATTGGAATTCAATGGAAGCACTTTACTTGCATAGTGAAGCCCTCTTTATTACTTTTCCTTTTTTTGGTTGAAAAATAACATATGATGGAAGATTCCAATTTGCAATGTTTGGAATAAACAATACATAAAATCAATTTCAATTTTTGTTAGTAAGCACTCTTTGTTTCATCAATCTTGATGAATAGTGCAAATTATTAAGTTTAGATTTTATTTTCAAGTTGAAAACATTCAAGATGCAATAGAAGCTTCTTTGATTCTTTTGCATGTAGGCATTTGTTCTACTTATGCGGTTGTGGTTCATATGACAAAGCACACTATAACATGTGAAAAGATAAAAGTTAAGTTAAATTTTGATATATGGAAAGAGTTGGGTTTTAAAATTGACGGAAAATATTAAAAAAGTTAGAAAATAAATAATTAGAAAAAAGGCATTTTTTTTGTGAATTGAAAAAATAGAAAAAAGTTGTACCACATACAAAGTCTTGCAACATTTAGTTGGAGTCTTATTGTTTCTTCACTTGAATACGAATCTTGTTACTTCTATTGGAGCTCTTGTTAACAAAGTGATATGTAAGTTATTTTGTATGAATCAACACTTGTTGAATATACGTATTTCAACCTAACCTAAACTAAATATTAGATACAAAAATAAATTTGATGATAACGTTCAATCTCTTGATTTGACGATTAAAATGTCATGAAATCACTATTTAAAATAATTAAAAGATCAAATATCTAATAAATCAGATCTAACATTTTCACAAATGAACTTGTTATAATATACATTGAGATGATTTATTCAAACGACTTGAGGATTTGTCAATTCAAATCATGAAACAATTAGGTTTTGATAAAGTCCTTTAGTTGTATTGAAATTAGACTTGTCCGTAGTACAGACTGGGTCAGGCTTGGTAAGCTTTTTACAAAACACATTAACACAAATCTGATCCAAATCCATATTTTAGAATTTCGAGCTCTAGTCGAGCTTACAAGGTTATTCCTAAATCCATGAATATTTATTTGTTATAACTTTTACAATGACACAGGAAAAAAAAACAATTATTGTATAAATAAAATATATTTTAATTTTACACATAATTACATTATTCGCTTAAAATCTTTTATATTAGGTAACATTTTGTAAGTATACAAATTTATAAGATAAATATATAAAAGTTCAAGAAAATTATCAATTAGTTCGGATCAGTCCATAAAATTTCAAACTTTAACAGGCTTGGACTCAAACTGGACTTTTTTAAAGATGACTGACCAAACCCGGCTCATTGAAACGGGTTCGGACCAATCAACCCGCGAACAAATCTAATGAAAATTCAATAAAACATTCTATAGGTTATTTTATAATTACCTTTTTTTTCTTAAAGTAGTTATTTTATTGTCTATTTTCACTATTTGGACACGTGGTATGAAATTAAGTTCAATACAACAGTTAAATAGTATTATTTTCTATTCCATTCGGTATTTTTTATTAGTGACTTTAGCCTTTTAAATTTCGATTCTTTTTATATATTTCCTCATTTACTTTTTTCAATAATTAGGAAAGAATTAAGGTATCAATGAATCTGTTTATAGTAATAATGTTACGAGTTTTTTTATTAATTTTAATGAAATTGTTATAGTGATTGTTTTAAACATGTTAAAGTGATTATAAAAAACACTTACATAATACAACCATAAAAATTAGCAACAATTAGATTGATTAATGAATTGAATTTACTTTTTAGACTATGGAAGAGAATAATTTCAAATCCTTACTAATCAATTAGTAATGGCTTGAGAAGGGAGATCGACTTGTGTTTGAAGTTAGAATGTTTACTCTCTCAAAATTAAATCCAATATTTTTTAAAAAAAAATTCCCTATACAGATTTAAGATTAATATATATTTTCAGTTGATGGTTTAGAATATAATTTTTTCAATGAAAAACGGACTTAAAGCCCGTTTATCTTTTTCTTGGGCTTCATGAGAATCATCCATGGGCGATTTTTGGGCTTTAATAATTTATCATATATGAAATCTCTTTCCAAAAATATCCATAGCTTTGAATTTAGAGTGATTCTATGAAATTTTTGAGTCAGTGCAGTTCAATATTTAAATGTATATTTATATATTAAGTATTTTTTTTTGAAAAATATTTATATGTTTTTTTTAATTCCGCCGCCGTTAAACTACACCCCTATTTTTTATTATTAATAGAAAAGAGGAAAGAAAAGAGTATAGGTGGAACGAAACATGCTTCGTCCATAAAGAAAAAAAATTACTACAGATGACTAAGTGAATCTATAGTTGGTCTAACCACGAAAGTAACCGAATGACGAAACCGAGGTCCAAATATACATATTGAATCATAAACTATATGCCGTTTGTATTATATTGTGCCACCGGTAATTTTAGAGACTCGCAGCCATAAATTAACAGAGGAAGGCGGATAAGAATCATAGCAAATATTTAAAAAATATTTATATAAAACATTTTCTGAAAAATATATTAAATTAAAGTTAAAAGAATATCCAAAGTAACACTTATAAACATAAAGTTATAAGGATCAATTTTGGAATTTGATTTCTCAATGTCAAATGTTGCTCTTACATGAAAAAGTCCTTGTATACTTTTTTTTTTTTTTCTAAAAAATTGCCCAATTAAATGCAAAGAGAATCACTGTACACTACCGTGAGCTCGAAGTCGTTACATTACATAACTAAAGTTTCAACCACTAAATTGAAAGTTCACTTTTTAAATAACTTTTGATGCTTGAAAACAATTCCAGATTGTTTGTAAAACTCTTATTACCAGGTTAAGACATTCATTTTTTAGATTAGGAGATTTGAAAAGAAAATTATAAATTGTCTTCAAGTGTGTGTTTGAATTGTCACAACTATATTTAGGAATCTATCCTTTCGAATTTAAGTAAACTATGAAATAGTGGTACGTACATGCTTTCATAACTCAATAACATGTCAATAAAATCCAAAATTAGTTTAGATTTTTTCAAATCTAATGATTTCTAATCTACCTTATTTTATTATGAATAATCTACCATATTTTTTAATCATAAAACATTGAGTTTAATCATTTTAATCCAATAAATTGAAATATTTGAAGGATTTCATAAATTTTTAGTTTTGGTCAATAGTTAAAACATAATTTATGCGTGCATATGGGAAACTGTTATTTTTTCCTGTACTAATCTGAATAAAATATGATGCATCTATTATCTGATATCAACGTGCCATTTTATTTATTTAAATATCTTTTTAGATCCTGTTTTATAACTTAAATGTGTTTTAGTGTCAATTCTATTAAAATTTTCCACTTTGTTCTTAATATTTGCTTTGTTTGTTTGTTATATAATGTATTCACTGTATACCTATTTAATGCACAATTTATTTAATTTTAGTATATAGAATGTATTTCTAACAATACAAAAGACATAAAACAATTATATTGTCATTTACAGAAATATGTTCCGCTGATAATGCATAAAATTTTCGACCTCGATGGTTTTTAAGTTACCGTATTAAAATTCGATATGTCTAATAACAAATAGGTAAAAGTTGAATACGTCAAACACCAAATAAACAATTCAATAACTCAAACATGAAAATGGCATTTGGGTTATAAGAGTAAAATAGTCCAAAAAAGTATTTAAGTCCATTTATGCCTCAATGCAATTTCATTTTTTCGTTTAATCGATTCTGTTTTTGTTAAAACATAATATACATACATTTGTGTGTGTATATATATATATTGATTAAAATTTTTTGGATAGAGGAATGTTATATGGATTAGAACATTTCAAACTATGCACCCTCTTTTTCACTTAAAATCTTATTTTCCTCTACAATTTGATTGGTACAGTGCAATTCATTCCAAATTTTAACACGAAACTACAATATTATAATTTTAATACTTTCTACCAACTTCTTTTTTATTATTATTATATTCATTCACCCTCTCTTTTATTCGAAATCTTATTTTCCTCCATAATTTGGTTATTACAATGTCATTCATTCCAAATTTTAACACGAAACTACATATATTATTATTTTATTACTTTCTACCCAACTTCTTTTATTATTATTATTATTATATTCATTTATACATATTAACATAACCACTTTATATTGTTTCTATAATAATTTGATAAAAAATCACAATCTAAATAATAGATAATACAACAAAATAACATTATATTACATTTTTTTACAAATAAAAAACAATTAAAAATACAAACAATAAATCAAAATAAAATAAAAAAATATACGGTGTTATTACAGTGCAACATTAATATTGGCGCTGCACTTTAGCAACGCCAAGTTAGACTAATTTCAACAAAATTTTTTGGCGGAGTTAGACTAATTTCAACAAACTTTATTAGTACAGAGTTAAGAAAATCATTGTTACTAAAACGGTTTCAGACACTAAACTGATTTAGCTACTGGCAATGTAAACAAGTTTTACTTAAATAATATTTTAGATGTAAAAATATAGTATTAATATCACTACATTTGGTATATAAATATGCTTCTTTCATTTTATATTAATACATTTGCATCACAAAAATGAATTTTTGATTGTCATGTAGCTCATTTTTCTGGATTAAACTACTAATCACACCAATTTTTCCTCCATTCTATTATATTTAACAAAATTGACTGGAGTTGGCGATGATAAACAGTTCAATACTGAACCGAGTGGAATGTTAAGGTTGCATTAACAAGGAAGAAACCCTAATGTCAAGTCATAGTGAAAGTCGAGTTCTCATTTTGTATGATAGTCACATAATACATATATTAAATGCGTGGACCCAAAGACCAATGAAGACGTAGAAGACATAGGGATGAGGAGTATGCCATTATATCTTACTTATTAGCAAGGCAATACTTTATGACATTTAATTTAATTTACTACTAGTGAATCTGTCATTTTCTGTTGCACATTACAATTTGCCATTTTATTACATAATTTCCAACACACCACTTACCTACTCTACTCCCTTTCTCTTCTTCTCTTGCTGTCCTCTCACTCTCATTCACTGCTCTCACTCCATTTTTTTTTTGTACAGCTTTAGCTTCCTTCTTAGCTAGCACTCATCTCCTTTTTCAACTGTGAAAGCCTTTTTTCAGGTTCTTTTCATTTTCTTCCACATTTCTCTTCAAGAACTTGGATTGTACCTTTCTTTCTTGTTATGAAGATGTAAGCTTTTTTCATTTTTTGACTTATTCTTGCAATTATTTCCCTTGATTTGCTGTTATTGGCTAGTGGGTATCTGGGTTTTCTTTGTTTATGGCTTCTAGCCACTATTGACCTGTTAAAGTTTCATTCTTTTAGTATCATTTACTAGTTCAATGTAATTTTCTGTTCAATTTTGTTGTTCTGACCATTTTTACTTCAACTCTAGTGTACATTAGCCAGTGCTTTTAATTCCACTACCTTAGAAAAGTAGTTAACTTTCTCTTCTTCTCTCTAAATCCTCAATTGGGCTCATCTTGTTGAAGTTTGAGATTTGGTGCTAGTGTTGAAGCAATGCAGAAAACTTGTTTGATGTTATTACTAGTAATATTGAGTGCTTTTGGACAATCAGATTTTGAAGCACTTTTGGAACTAAAGAAGGGAATAGAGAAAACCCCATCTAGTTCAGTTCTTGATTCATGGGATTCTAAATCCTTAGCCTCTAATGGCTGCCCCGAAAACTGGTTTGGAATTGTTTGCATTGATGGAAATGTAGCTTCTATCACTCTACACAATCTTGGCCTTGCTGGAAACTTCAGTTTCCCAGTTCTCACCGGTCTCAAAAAGCTTCAAAACATTTCGATTTCGAACAACAATTTGATAGGAACAATCTCAAACATTGGCGCCATTGTGTCCCTTCAATACTTGGACTTGTCATGTAATTTGTTCCATGGCCTTTTGCCTTCAGGCATTGTGAGTTTACATAGTTTAGTGCTTCTGAACATTTCTTCGAATAACTTCCAAGGCATGATTCCTTCGAATTTCAGGAATCTCGAGAAATTAGAGTATTTAGATTTGGGGAGTAATAGCTTTTCTGGAGATGTGATGAATCTTCTTTCGCAGCTTGGAAGTGCGGCTTATGTTGACTTAAGCCGAAACCGATTCGTTGGTTCTTTGGATTTAGGGCTTGGAAATGCCGCCTTTGTTTCGTCGATTCGATACTTCAATGTGAGCTTTAATTCCTTGGTTGGGCAGCTCTTTGCTCATGATGGAATGCCGTTTTTCGACAGTTTGGAGGTTTTTGATGCTAGTAACAATCAGTTATCAGATGAAATACCTGCTTTTCAACTTGTGGTCTCGCTTAAGATCATTAGGCTAGGAAGCAACCGATTTTCGGGTTTTCTTCCAGAAGCTCTTTTGCAAGACAATTCTATGGTGTTGTCTGAACTGGATCTTAGCCTCAACCAACTTGAAGGTATCATTTTAATACTATATCAAGTTTATTTATTTTAGGATTCAGCTTATGCTTGAGTTTCTAAAATGTTATGAAGATCGATATATGTGAAATTTATTTGAACGTAAAAAAATGAACACAAACCCGAAAACCGAACAAGTCCAATATAACAGAATCCTTACATGTAAAAATTGAATGACTTATGCTTATAAAGTTTATTCATTTTAGCATTGAACATAAGCTTAGTATACCAAAATTCTATGAACTTTCACTCTAAGATTGAATTTTTAAAATTTATTCCAAATTTCTGCTCTTTCCCTTAGCCGAATCGTGGGATTGTTTAAAACGTGTCCTATGTTTTGCAGGTCAAATTCAAAGAATCACTTCTACAACTCTAAGAAAACTTGATTTATCTTCAAACAAATTGTCAGGATCTTTACCTGTTACAATTGGACATTGCGCCGTCATTAATCTGAGTAACAATATTCTCTCAGGGGAACTGTCAAGGATTCAAAATTGGGGGAACTATGTGGAAGTTATTCAGTTGAGTAACAACTCATTAACAGGATCTTTCCCCAACCGAACTTCGCAATTCCTGAGATTAACTTCACTCAACCTGTCACGCAACTCGTTGACCGGTCAACTCCCAACCATTTTGGATTCGTATCGAGCTCTTGAAGTGATCGATCTTAGCCACAATTTTCTCAGCGGGCCCCTCGTTCCTAGCCTCTTAGGCTCGATGACTTTGACTTTTCTCGACTTGTCGAACAACAACTTCACCGGGTCAATCCTGCTCTGGGGAGTAGAAAAGTCAACTCAGAATTCGAGCTTAGTGTCTCTCGATTTGTCACGCAATTCCCTCGATGGCTATCTGCCTCGTGAAATTGCAAAGTTCCGGAATTTACTCTATCTCGACCTGTCGAGCAACAAACTCGAAGGGAACATTCCGGAAGACCTTCCCGAAGGATTGGAGGGACTCAATGTGTCCTATAACAACCTCTCTGGCGTAATACCGAAAAATTTGAGACGTTTTCCCGATTCTTCTTTCCATCCCGGGAATCTGAAGTTGACTTTTCCCGATTCACCGTTGTCAGACGGCGCTCCAAGCCTGGCATCGAATCACGAACGTCGATCGCACACAAAACGTGCGGTTAAGATTATACTAATAGCCAGCGCGATCTGTATAGTTTCGATAATAACCGTTTTTTGCGTACTTTTATACTTTAGGACCCGAAAAGGAGATGAAAGTCAAAGTCTTGACAAGTCATTGTCTTCATTTAGTTTCCATCAAACACCTCAATTGGATACAACCGATCAAGGAGATACTTCGAATCCTTCTCCTTCTAATTTTGGCCGGCTTTCGACTGAGAGTCCGGTTGCGCTTCAGGTGTACTCTCCCGAAAGATTATCAGGAAGTTTACATCTTTTCGATGGCTCTACACGTTTCAAAGCTGAAGAGCTTTCGCGGGCTCCGGCTGAAGAAATTGGGAGGAGTTGCCACGGTACTCTGTATAAAGCAACGCTCGATTCGGGCGATGCACTTGCTGTGAAATGGTTGAAAGAAGGAATTTCGAAAGGGCGGAAAGATTTCGCGAGGGAATTGAAGAAACTGGGGAACATCAAACACCCGAATTTGGTTTCGGTTCTTGGCTTCTACTGGGGCCCGAAAGAACACGAGAAGATGATATTATCGAACTATGTTAACGCACATTGCTTAGCTTTCCATCTTCAAGGTAAAACCGATCTCATTTAGTCATTTTCACGTAGTTTTAGCTCGTTTCGTCGAGAAAAGGAGTTGACTTTTTTTCATTTTCTTTTGCAGAAACGGAGCGGATAAAGCTTCCACCTTTATCTCTCGAAAATCGGCTCAGAATCGCGGTTGAGGTCGCTAAATGCCTGAACTACATGCACAACGAGAAAGCAATACCACACGGGAACATAAAATCGACGAACATTTTATTACAACCTCCCGACATGAGCCCGCTTCTCACCGACTACAGTCTACACCGAGTTCTGACACCTTCCGGAACATCAGAACAAGTACTAAATGCCGGGGCTTTAGGCTACCGGCCACCGGAATTCGCCAGCTCGAGTAAACCTTGCCCGTCGCTAAAGAGCGATGTTTATGCATTTGGTGTGATTCTTTTGGAGCTCGTGATGGGAAAGAGTTCGGGGGAGATCGAGAATTTTTCGGGAGGTGTTGAGTTGACCGAGTGGGTGAGGATGTTGACTCGAGAAAATCGGGCATGTGAGTGTTTGGATGATTCGATAGTAAGAGGAAGAGATGGGAAAGTGGTTAGAGTTGTTGGAGAAGTGTTACACGTGGCATTAAAATGTGTGTTGCCGGCGTCTGATAGGCCTGACATAAGAACAGTTTATGAAGATCTTGCAATGATAGTTTCATTACAGGATTCTGAAAAGGAAACATAAAGTTGTGATCTTTTCAGGTTAAATTACTAACCCAATTGTTTAGTTTTTCCTCTTTTGGTTGTTTTGATTAGTTTGTTGATCTCTAATTGTTTATAATGTTGTTTTGTGCATAATGACATTGGATTTGGGTAGGTGTTGGTAGATTATAAGGAGGGTAATAAGGTCATTTTAGCTGTGTTGATTCATTCTTTTGAATCTATAATTGTGTGTAATTTTCATCATTAAAAAAATGTGTTTATTTGCCTACTGATAGTGTTTGTCAATCTCTTATGATTGTTTGCCAAGAAGTAACACTATGTTTTGATGAGATTTAAATATGTTCCATTAATAAAATTTCATGTCCAAACCTTGATTATTAATGGACTTGCCATTTTCGGCTTCTGCTAATGCCTACTGAAATAGTTAGTTCTTCAGCAACATGTGAAAGACTGAAATAGAGATAAAAATTTTCATGCAGTTCCTCTAAATGAGATCTTTTTTCTTACAGAAAAATAATTTTATTCATCGAGAAATTCAGTAACTAAAATTAAAGTGCATGAAAAAACATTGATATAGCCTTCAAATAAAAATGAAACAAAATATAGAATAGAGTATAAATGTAAACCAAGTCAATTGACATGAAATGCATGGGCTTTGGCAAGTCCAAATGGGTCCATTTCCGGCTAATGTATTTTGGGTGGTGAGGCATAATGGTTTGATGGGCTAAGCTTGAAAATTGTGAAAAAAGGGGCTTTTTAGGCTTTTGCCATATTAGGGTAAAATAATTTTGGACCCTACCATATCAACTTTTTTGAAAGCCTACTTTCTAAGATTCATTTTTTTTTCTACATTAATCTATCTTTTCCATTTTTTCTTTGTCCCCTTCTCTTTCAACACGTCATTCTCCTACTCTTAATCTTCTACCCTTCCCCTTTGTGTAACTCTCATCTCTTCTTCTTCCTTTATTGTCTCATGTCTTGTTTCGTTTCTCTTTCTTCATTGAATTTGTGTTTATTTGGTATGATTTTTCTCGCGATCTTTGTTTATTGAAGAGAAATTCGAACCCAAGAAATACGAGCCCTAATTGGACCATCATTGACAAAGTTTCTGGCACTTTCAATGTGTAAGATTTACCTTCCTACTCTTACTTGATTTCTTCGAATTTTACCTTCTACTATATATGAGGGGTTATCAATTTTATCTAGATCTATAATTAGGCAATAGTCTATTCATATCTTCTTATTTCTATAATTAATTTAGATGTTATGGCAGAAAGAAGTAAAAGTTGATTATTTGAATTTTTTAGATACTATGCTAGGTATCTTGATAGGATGCCACAATCTTATGCAAAAAAATGGTGAATTGTGATTATTTGTGGTTCAAAATGAACTACCGAAGATCTCTCTGCAATGCTATGTGCCATGACATCCATTTTAATGTGATGAGTTTTGTTCTTGCAGCTTTCACTAGCAAGAGTACCCCCAATTTTCATTATTTTAAACCTACCTCCCAATAATATACGCCTAGTTTGTATGATTACACCAGTTGTTTGATGTTAATGTCATTATGTATAGCATATGGAGTATCAACCTTAAGATACATGATTTTGCAACGTCTCTTAGAATTTCTCTGGATAACAGAGAAACTTTTGATGCTAAAAGGAAGCCTTAAACGAAGAGAAATCTATGCTAATGCTGCAATTTTATATGTCAACCGTTGTGAGAAGAATGAAGATGAAACTGATAACAATGAGAATCAACATAGTTCACCAAGTGT
>CATIWQ010386110.1:0-20897 GCA_949673415.1 Euphorbia schlechtendalii
TACCACGTGAAATCTTTTATATGAAGTATAAAATGACTCTAAACCACATCATTTTATGAGTAAAAATATCAAGATAATAAGTGTAATTATACACTTATCACACCCCCACACTTAACTTTTGCCTTGTCCTCAAGGTAAACACAATAGAAGTGTATAAAATAGTAATTCAAGTTCATACCTCATTTGCAAAAGATTATTGTAGTGAATACCACATTCCCACATTGCATAAGGTTCAAGTAAAGTATACGAAATTTCCCACAAATTAGTAATGTGCAGTTTATATAGTTCAGTTGCATACCTTTGTTCTTAATGGAGGGCCAACTGAATTGCGTCTTCATATAAGAGTTATATGCTCACTCGAATATTTCCTTCTCTTAAGTCTAGTATAAAGTATAAACGACAAAGGGAGCACACTTTGAAAAAAAATTGATCTCAAGGCATTTTCAGGTAACCTAGGATGCTAAACACTCTTAGTGGTTGCATTTTATGCTCTATACCACTCTCCCATTTTTTTAGTGGTTGCATTTTATGCTCCATACCACTTTCTCTCATTTTTTTCTTTTAAGAATATATTTTTGAAGTACAGATTTGTACTTTGCACCCATTTTTCATGCTATGCTACTTTTTTTTTTTTTCACTCATTGAATGGTTGCAGTTTCTACTCCGTACCGTTCCTTACCTTTTGCATAACTCATTGCTTATCTTCTCTTTCTTTTGGTTTTTCTCTTAATAACCTCATCCTTTGTTGATCACTTTCAAAGTATTATTGCTATAGTTTCCCTAAACTTTAAACACACTCAATACTTATAGGATGTATTCGGGAATAGCATATAAAACTCATAGTAAGAACACTACTGGATATTAGTCCACTAAAAACTTATCGATAGCATTAAACTCAAACTATGTAACTTATACTAATTCATATTGCATTGAAATTATATCAAAACTTACTTGGAATGTTGCTATTGAATGTTACTCACCACTCATCCTTGCCAAATGCTAAATGTTATACCAATCTACTAAAGCACTCACACTCTCAACGTGCGCTCATACTCGAAACAAAAATTTTGTTCGAAATATGCACCAACATCGAACTTGTAATAACTAACACTTACAATAACCTTGAAACATATGTTAGTATATTATAGATATGGATAAGTATAAATAACACAAAATCAAGAAAATTTTTTCATTCTTAAATTTTTTAATTTTATTTAATTTTCTTGGATTTTTAGGATTTTATACAAGTGACCCCCACACTAGAGAACACAATGTCCTCATTGTGAGAGACTTAACTAAGAATAAAAAAAATGAAACTAAACACACATAAACAAACAAACAACAAACAAACTGTACAAATCATGAACTTAAATGGAAAGCAGATAATCATTCGGAGGGGATCGATTCGGTCAACTGGTTAATCTTATAATAAGATTCTCTTAAATCTCGCTCAATGTCAAACATCATCGTATGAGCTTCCATAAGTTTGTTTAACTTTCCCCAGAGGTTGGTTGCTTTATGCTCTTCTTCCCTTACTTTTTCTCTCTCTTCTTCTATCAGCATCGACTCTCTCCTCCCATGATTTCCAATCATGAGTGATCCTATCTTTTCCTATGCACTTTTCCAGATATCCATACTTGAAGAATACGGCAATGGTCAGTTCCGGAATCTTGTCTTCATCAGTAAAGACCTTAGTGGAATAAGGCATTCGTCTAATTTGTCTCAATAGATTCACCATCATACGACACCCATATTTTGTTACTTCGGAATTTTAGGAGGCAGACATGAGTGTCTAGATCATTATACCCGAAACATCAATAGGAGTGCCATTCCAAATCACTTCCATTACAAACAATTATTATAGAATGACAATATCAAAAGTTGACTTACCAAATAATGCACCACTTAAGTAAAAGTGCAAGGCGAGTAAACAAGGATCATGAATCCACTAGCTATAGGCAGATAATTATTTGAACTCTATTTGGCAGGTCAGGCGGTTTTATGTTGGTAGAGGATTCCATTTAGGAGGTATCTTATTGTAGCAGTCCATTGGAAATCCCATATACTTATTAAGCGCCATCCTTGTCAACTTGTACTCCTTTCCTTGATGAAGAGAAACCAGGTAGTCCTTTTTCTTGTTCTTCCATTCCAGCGTTACTAACATCTCCATACAGTTCTCAACACTATTTCCCAAACACATGTTCAAATAAATGATGAAGTTAAGAACTCCAAGATAGTGCTTTACTCTTTCATATACCCCAAGACTAATGAAACTGTTTTTATTAATAGTGTAAGAACTCTTAAATTCAGCATTCTTGATCATCTCATAATGATCTCCTTCATCATGAGAGTAGATTGGAAATGGTGCCTCATACCATTCTTGAAGGTTTGAGGGAGGAACCAGATTGGATTTCCTTGTTAGAACAATATTGAGTTGAAAGAATTTGAAAGAATAGAATGGTTTCAGATTTAGAAATAAACTGATGATTGAAAAGATAAGAAATTCAAATTTTCAGAAGTGAAAAGTGATGTACATTTTCACATCAACTTATAGAAGTTAGAATAATAATCGTCGAATAATGGCTAAACTGCTGTAGTTTTCACACAAGTCGCAATCGTGACTTACAAGAATTGAGAAACAAAAAGTTTTATCTAGGAATTCATGAGCACGATATGGATTCACGAATACGAATAGGAAAAATAGAAGAAAATCTTCTATTTTTCGAGAATTCAGATGTAATAATATGACTTAGCACCTCCAAGATGATTATCTATATTCTTTTTCACATCCAAGTTAGGATAGATAAATTATACAATTCAAGAAAGAAATAATTAGATTTAGTTAAAAAAAATGTACTGTGCTCTTCCACTATTTGATCTTCAAAACGCACTTACCTTCCTCGGTAATTTTATCTCTAAAAAGCACTTGTCTTCCCCGGCAATGGCGCTAAAAACTTGTTCACCACTTTTCTACTGATAATATAAAAGTTCTAAATATGAACAGGTATTATCAGTATCGCTTATCAAATAGAAAAATGATGATAACTGCAAGTATATAGTTGCAATGTAGTTTTAAAAGATATTGATCCCACAGGGAAGGAATTCGGTTCTAAGGAGCAACTAGAGTTACGGAACAAAAGAAAATAAAATAACTTAAGGGTTTTGAATGGTAGACTGATGAATGGACATATGTATAGAGTGTGAAAGGTTACGTTTATCCAAACGAATAGCCATGTCCATTGGTGAAGGGTTGCATCATCTTCATGTGATTGGATGCAAGATTTCATCCTTATCTTCAATGGAAAGGAAATTTTTTCATGGATGCATTGTCTCCAAAAGGTGTCTTTTCATCTGATAATTGATGGCGGTTGATCGTTTTTATCCAACGGATGGAAGTTGAGAAGAGTTTATCAAATCCATTATGATTCACAAGCGTGACATACATGTCGTGATTGTTAATGTATGTTGGTAACTTACTGCCTGTGAAGAATGATAAGTCACGATCACGATAGATAGTCGCGAGCGTGACTTAACTAATCGCAAATAGAAATCACGATCGTGACATGGTTGTGACTTATGCTTTTCTTCATGATTATTCTTTGTAACTTTACCGATCTTTAACAACTTCGATCCTAAGCTAATTCCTTGCATTCCATGCATCGTTTTGCACCTTTTTCACTCATTTTGCATAGAATTCCATCTTTAATCATTTCACTCTCAAGATGCACCTAGTTTTTGCACTTGCATAAAGAACAACTACATACCATGTGAATCTTTTATATGAAGTATAAAATGACTCTAAACCACATCATTTTATGAGTAAAAATATCAAGATAATAAGTGTGATTATAAACTTGTCATACTTCTCAAGTATCGAACTTAGGCTTGTATCATTGTGACCAAATAGCCATAAAACCTCTCAGGTACTTCCCAAGTATCAAACATAGGCTACTATCATTATGAAAAAATAGCCTTAAAATTCCCATGTACCTCCCAAGTATCCTTAGGCTTGTGTCATTGTGACCAAATAGCCATAAAACCTCTTAGGAACTTCCCAAGTATCGAACATAGGCTAGTGTCATTGCAACCAAATAGCCCTAAATTTCTCAGGTACTTCTCGAGTATCGAACCTAAGCTAGTGTCATTGCAACCAAATAGCTTTAAACCCTTTGATACTTCCTCAGTATCGAACACAAGCTATTGCCATTGCGACTAAATAGCCTTGCACTGCTTAGGTTTCCCCAAATACCAAACTAGGTTAACTTCGATTATGATCAAATGACCAAATTCCTCATATGCATACATACACATGCATTCATTCATTCAAACATACATGCTTATCACTCATCAATACATACCCAAAAAAAGGAAACAACACATGTCATACCATTACTAATGATTCTTATGATTATATGCAGCTTGGAAACAATCTCAAAAGCATCTTGCAAGAATATTTCTTTTAAGATCAGACATTGTGGTGCCCAGATTAGTTATAGTGGAATCCGGGTCTGAATCAGATAAAGAAGATGATCGATTATTTCTACCAAGTAATTGTCATTTTGTTCTTGAAGGAATGGAGGAACAACACCAAAGAGCAATGATTGAGGAGGCTGTGGCTAATGTTATGAAACAATTCCTCTCTTCGGACAATTTTAAGGAGATGATGGGTGTTGCATTAGCATAAAAAAAGTTTCAACTCAAGATGATCATAATGGTTAACATATCAATCTTTAAGGCCCCTCTAATATCCAAAGCAGGTCACACCACCGTGATGAGCAAACAGATGATCAGAAATCATTGGAAGATATGTTGACTAATGGAAATGGTAAAGTCATCGAGGTAAGCAGAAAGTTGTAGACACATCTGTGGAGGCAGAAGTTGATAGGAGGTTCAGAGAGAAGTATAGTAATATTGAGGCAATGATGTAAATGAGAAGCCCTAATGTTATAAAATATCACAAACCCAACAATTTTTCAAGCAATATAATAGAACCACTACCAGTTGGGTTTAACATGCCTAATATTCCCCCTTACTCTTAAGACAGTTCATCTGAAGCTCATGTTGAATACTTCCTTCGCATTATGTCGAGCTTGGGGATTGGGGATGCTCATATCCTCAACTTGTTCCCTATACTTTAAGGGATGTAGTATTAAAGTGGTACATGAAAAATGTCTTATGATGTTAAGACCGATTGGGAGAAGCTAAGTGAAGAATTTCTGAAGTAGTATGTGTATAATAACCACATGGAAACTACTATGCAAGTTCTTGAGAGGTTTAGATAGAAACCAAATGAGTCCTCCTGGTGTATTACAAGAGGTGGATGAATGTTCAAGTTTTGGTAGATGGTGCTCCTAAAGTGGAAGCATTGGTAGTTAAGTTGGTTGAGGGATGTAACCAGCATTATAAGGATAAGATGAAGAAGTTCAATTCTTTTGTTGAGTTACTTAAGTATGGAAAAAGAATTGAGAAGTATGACGAGGAAGAGTAAATAAGAAGCACTAATATAGGAGTGAAGACTTATTCAACTATGTATAAAAATGGAGGAACTAATGTGACCAATTCTAGGACTTCTATTAAACTTGTACAACCTCCAACGACCATGAGGCAAGTAAATGTGGTAGTTGTTATTCAACATATCCCTAAAGTTCCTATCTCTCCTTGGACTAAATCATTGGATCAACTCTTTACCAAGTTTAGGAGACTAGGTTTGTTAAAAAATATGAAGACTTAGGTTCCTCCTACACCAGAAGATAGGGATAACTTTTGTGTATACCATATGAATAAAGGGAATCATACCAATGAGTGTGCCACCTTGTTGAATTGAATCAAGAAATTAATTATGGATGGAATGATAGAAGAGCTGTTTTGAAAGCCAAGCTCATAGAATAACTCTTTACCTAACTTTAGAGGTATGGTGAATATGGTACAGTCTGGATTTCCAACTAATTTCGTATTCACCCAGATCTTTATGGAAAATCCTTCAATGTAGACACTTTCTATTGAGGAAGCGACAAGTGGGGAGGTAGATGTGGAAGATATATCATCCACGGTTGTTAAGAGAAAGCTAATCGATTTGAATACAATCTAACTCTCACCAAGGGGTCCAAGAATGACTAGCAAAGCTAAGCCAATTGATTTGAGTATGATACAGCTAGATGAGGATTTTGATGAGTTTGCGCAAGAAGAACTAAAGCCATAGCCTTTATACCCTGTAGAGACTAAAGAAGGAACATGTCTTACCAAAGAGGGGCTTATTACGAATATCACTCATAGTGGGAGAGTCTACCAACCTAGTAATCTCATCCAGTGAGGGAGAGAAGTTGGGAAAACCATCTCGCCAACATTGGTGACCCCTCTAGTCACCATTGAAGAGGAGGATTCTATGATCGAGCAGCTAAATTCCACGCCTGCATAAATAAGCATATGGAAATTGTTGATTAAGTCATGAGAACACCGTGCTTCAGTAATGAGAAAACTAATGGAGATGGAAGTCACACCTTTAACTTCTGCTCAAGAAGTTTGCGCAGTCATTGGAGGGGAGATGATCCCTAAGCCTCCACTTGAAATTACTTATTCACCAATGGACCTTCCACCCGAAGGGGTGAATTATAACAAAGCACTTTATCTAAAGGCTCGAGTTCTAGGTAGGATTATGCTATGTGTCATAGTGGATGATGGCTTTGCATTGAATGTTTGTCCAATGAAGATATTACCAGCTTTAGGTTTATTTAAAGAAGCTTTGCACCAGCCTAATACAGTGATAATAGCATATGATAATTCTAAACAGGTTGTGATTGGGAAGTTTGAAATAGAGGTGATGATCGGAGAAGTTAAGTCCCAAGTTATCTTCACTATGATAGATATCCTAGTAACATTCTCTAAGTTATCTTCAGTGTGATAGATATCCTAGTAACATTCTCTCTACTCTTTGGAAGACCATGGTTTCATGCTTTGGGAGGCGTTCTTTCCACTCTCCATCAAAAGGTCAAATTGCCTCACAATGGAAAGATAATCACTCTAAAAGTTGATGAAGAATCAGTGGTGGTTACTTTAGGGGCTTGTGATTAACCTATGATTGGGTTTCAAGTGGCTATGATTAGTAACAAGCATGTTAGAAAAGAGATTGAGTTTCCTAATGGTTGAACAAGTATATAGCGAAACAAACTATAAACCATGAAAGGGCTTAGGTGCGAAAGGGAAAACTATACCCACATTTAATATTTAAAATGGAGAAGCACATCCGCATGGACTTGGATATAAGGGTAAAACCAAGGGACATTGAATGTCTTATAATCTTAATCTAGTTGAAACTTTTATCTGTAAGACTGAACAAAATTATAAAGGGGATCTAGAACCTGTGGAGATTGATTGGATGCAAGTGCTTGGATTTGAGATTTTTAATGATGTGGTGGACTTCACTAAGTTTGAGAAAGGACCTATAATAAGAATTTTGCAGTCTGAAGAGAAGGAAGGTCATTCTATGAAACTTGGAGCGCTAGTTGTTGATGTTATGAATGAGGGAGGAGATCTGATGATGATTGAGGTAGAGGAAAAGGATGAGGAGATTGAAGCTACCATCAAATCAATCTATAAAGCTTTGTCTGTTCTTATGAAAAAGGGGGTGAAAGATCAAAAGGTAAAAGTGGAGAAAGGAATGACCATAGTAGATATGGTAGGAGATGTTATCATAAAGCTTGCAAAGATCATGGCTAAAGGAAAAGCTAAGATTGGAGAGTAACTACTAGGGGTGAAGCAAAAAGTGCTCGAGCAAGAATTGGATAAGATGCTGATAGAGGGAGTGGATGTTGCTGCTATTACTAAAGAAGACCCTCTACATATGGAGGATGAAAGTGATTTCTTGTATCCGTTTCTTCTATATTATGAGGTTATGAATGGAATGAAATAGTCTTTTTCTTACTTGTGTGACTTTGATCCTGATGGGTCCATTCATTCATTTGAAAATCCATGCAATATTTTTAGCATAAATGATTCTAAATTATATGAAATTAATTTAGGTACATATGAAAATCCCAAAATGGTATCCATTTCGAATGATCTCACTTGTGTTGAAAAAAGAGAGATGAAAAGAATTTTACGAAAACACGTAGCAGAGTTTGCTTGGTCATATGATGATATGCTGAGGGTAGACCGAGAGATAGCAGAACATCGAATTCCTACTGATCCTAAATTCAAGTCAGTTAAACAGCAGCTCAGGCATCTTAGACCGGAATGGGCAAAGAAGGTGAAGATGGAAATTGCAAAGCAGATTAAAGCTAAGTTTCTTGAGGTAGTAGAATATCTAGAGTGGGTGGAAAATGTGGTGCAAGTACAAAGAAGGATGGAATGGTTAGGGTTTATGTTGATTATAGAGATTTGAATAAGGCCTCTCGAAAAGATGATTTTTTTCTCCCACGCATTGATGTCCAAATTGATAGTACCACTAGGGCTACCATCTACTCTTTCATGGATGGATTTTTGGGATATAATCAGATTTTGATGAATGTTATTGATAAGGTGAAGATGACTTTCATCACAGAATGGGGTGTCTTTTGTACAGGGTAATGCCATTTGGGTTGAAGAATGCTGGGGCCACTTATCAATGTGTAGTGGCAGCATTGCTACATGATATGATTCACAAGGAGGTAGAAGTATATGTGGATGATATGTTAGTAAAGTCGATGACTCGAGAGGAGCACCCAACCATCTTGGATAAATTTTTACTATAATTGAAAAGTATAATCTTAGACTGAACCTTGAGAAATGTGTCTTTGAAGTTACATCATGGAAATTGTTGGATCCTATTATGAGTGAGAGAGGGATAGAAATGGACCCTGATAAGATCCAAGCCATCAGAGAAATTTCGACATAAAATATAGAAAAGGAAGTTAGATCATTTTTGGGTCACTACAGTATGTTAGTATATTCATTGCCCATCTTACCACTGTTTGTGAGCCAATATTTAAGCTGTTGAGGAAATGACAACCAGTTAAATGGAATGACCAATGCCAAGATGCTTTTGATAAGATTAAGGCCTACCTGGTGAATCTACTAGTATTAGTACCCCAACACCAGGAAAGCCTCTAATTTTATACTTGGGCAATTGAGGACGCTTTAGTTGGAGCTATGCTAGTACAGGAACAAGAAGATAAGAGAGAGCATGCGATATATTATATCAGCAAGAAGTTACTTGAATACGAGTCTCGCTATACTATAGTAGAAAAGACTTGTTCCATTATGGTATGGTTGACTAAAAAGCTAAGACATTATTTCCAATCTTATAAGATACAAGTAGTTGCAAAGGTTGATGTGATGATGTACTTGTGTGAAGCTCCTGCACTGGTAAGGAAATTACCTCGGTGGTTATTATTGTTGTCAGAGTTTGACATCGAATACATAACGAAGAAAGTTATTAAAGGGAGAGCCGTTGCAAAATTTCTTGCTAACCAACCAATTAACTTAAACTATGTAGAGAACTTGGAATTTCCAAACGAATAGCTTACTATAATCAAGGAAGAAACACATAGATGGACATTATACTTTGATGGTGTTATGATTAAAAAGGGAGCAGGCCTTGGAGTAATAATTTTCACACCAGATAATGAATTCATACCATTATCTAAATAATTGGAATTCCTTGTCACTAATAATGGGTTAGAATATGAAGCATGTCTCTTTGGTTTAGAAGCTCTTCGAATTGTAGGGGTAGATGAAGTAATAGTAATTAGGGATTCAGCTTTAGTCATTGGGTAAGTGGTAGGAGATTGGGAGATAAAGGAAGAATCGCTTCGTCCTTATTTAGAAGCTATTTAGGCACTAGCAAGCTGTGTTCGGGAAGTGTGAGTTTGACCATGTCCTAAGAGAAGAAAGTCAAGTGGTAGATTCTTTAGCAACTCTCGCATCTATGTGGGAAGGTCCTAAAAAACAACCAATTCATCCAATCATCTTAGAATCCTCGAAGGTTCATTTCTACCAAAAACATTGATAGGAGGGATAAACATAGAAGAAAAACCATGGTATGCAGACATTGTGAGGTTCTTAAAGATTGGGCAGTATCTTGACGAAGCAAACATAGCCGATTACACATCTTTAAGGAAGTTAGCCATACACATCAGGTTGGTCGATGAGAATTTATTCAAATAATCAAGTAATGGGTTGTTACTCAGATGCTTGATAGAAAATGAAGCTTTACAAATAACGCAGCAAGTACACGCAGGTTCTTGCGGCCCCCACATGAATGGTTTGGCTCTTATAAGAAAATTCAGTGATTAGGTTATTTCTAGCACACACCCATCGCAGATTGCATTAAGGAAGTCAAGAAATGTCATGAATGCCAAATTTATGGTGACCTTAATGATCTACCTCTGACAGAACTTCGAAATCTATCACTCCTTCGCCTTTCTCGGTGCAGGGATAGATATTATTGGAGATATCCAACCATCATCCACAAATGGGTAGAGATTTATTATTGGAGCGGTGGACTACTTCTCGAATGGGTAGAAGCTAAGTCATATACTAATATTAAAGCCCAGAAGATGGCTAAGTTTATTGAAAGGTATATATTTGCATGGTATGGCATCCTGCACCACATTGTGTATGGGGTTCAATTTCAAGGGGAAGCAATAAAGATGATTGAGAAGTATGGGATTAAGCATCATAGGTCATCACCATGTAGACAGTAAGCTAATGGTGCAGTAGAAGCTGCACATAAGTCACTAAAGAGAATTTTATCCAAGATGGTATCCACTTACAAGGATTGTGCTGATAAATTACCATTTACTTTGTGGGGTTATAGAAGTAGCATAAGAACTCTAACTGACCAAACACCTTTCTCTTTGGTATATGGTATGGAGGTTGTTTTACCAGTTGAAACAGAGGTTAGATCACTTCGAGTAGCTTTAGAAGCATGATAATCTGAGTTAGATTGGGTGCGAGTAAAGTATGAATAAGTGAACTTGATTGAGAGATTGCAGGCTTTAGATCATTTGCAAATATATCAACAATGCATGGCTAGAGCATATAATAGCAGGGTATAACAACATAAATATCCACTAAAGGCTGGGATGCAGTCATTAAAGAAAATGAAGCAAAGTAACAACGATGTTAGGGGCAAGTTTCATCCTAATTGGGAAGGCTCGTATGTGATGAAAAAGGTGCTTAGTAAAGGGGCAGTGAAGATTATGGACATGGATGGAAATGAATTTGTCAATTTCAACCAAGATTAACTCAAGCGCTACTAACCTAGTAAAAAAATAAATGGTAACAAAGAATACTAAATAAAAAAACCAAGTTTGTCGAATTGAAAACCTAAAAGGGAAATCTGGGCAAAAGTTAATATAGTGAGGTAATGAGAGATATTATCCAGAAAAGCTTCACAGGCTAGTTGGTAGCACAAGAAATTGTTTGAAATGTGTACCATGTCAGTATATACCTTGATTAATTTCGTTAATGAAATAATCATTATTGCTGAAACTTTGCATGTGTGTGATGATGAGTGAATGGAAGCATTTAGTCATTGTCGCATGAGGCATGTTATTTCACTTATAAAAGCTTCCATAGAAAGGAAACAAATGAAAAAATGAAAAAATAAATAAAGTGAAAAAAAGATGAAAAAATGAAAAAAAGCAAAGAACGAAAAACAAAGTTCTGATGAATTGAAAACCTGAAATGGTAGTTCATGCAAAAATTAGGAATAAGTACCTAATGGGTTGAAAACCTGAAAGGGTGGCCCGAGAAAAAATTAAGGCGATCCGATAGATCGAAAAGCCGAAAGGGTAGTTTATGCAAAAGTTAGGATAAAAAAATGGACTACATTTGTCATTTCATCATTATATAAGTATCAGTACACGTGTATGAATGCTCATTATGTGGAACTCTGCGACCATGACTCAGACCCATTCCTTGATGAAAGTCATGATATCGGCCTGTGAACATAGACACATGTTTAAGTGAACGCAAATCTGACAAGGAGTATTAAAGAAGGATTTACGAATTTACATGCATTCATGCATTCAACCTGCGCATGCATTGCATTATTCATCTGATTGTACAGGTCTTGGTTGCGTAAAGAAAGTTTACATGCTCATTATGTGATGTGCAAAGCAAGTCTTTCAATGTCGCCACGATGAACAAGATAAGAAAATTATCTATCAAGCTCACTCTGAACAGCTTAAGCAAAGAAATCATTTTTCTTTAATTTAGCATAGGTGGCAAGTACATTTTATTTTTCTTTCTCTTACTTTTCTTTTGCATTCAAAGTGTGTTTTTAAGATGGGGTAGACCTCTCTCGCATATGTTTGATAAAATGCACCAAATTTAGTTTTGACTAAAGGGGCAAAAATTTTTGTTCCAAAATATGTCAGTCAAATCCTAAATTTGAACTTTTTAAAGTATAATTAACATGTCATCAAGCCTTTGTTATAACATGATTTTTCTCTGGCATATTTTTAGCCTATATTACTATTCAGATTTTCATTTGTATGCTATGCGTCTCTGCCATCATTTGACTTTTGTTCTTGGTGATATACACTTTACCTCTGTCATCAACCCTTTTTATGTTTATCTATTACGCATGTTCTTTACCTCTGTGAATAGATAAGATTTTCTTCAAAAATCAAAATGTGATACTGATTTTAGGCATTGTGCCTTTGTATCAATTTTAAATCACAACACTGGTTTTCTAATTGCACGCAACATTGCCATTGCACTTTTAAAATTGCATGTGTTTTCTCGGATTCATTGTGCTCTCTTCGTGTGTTGAAAATCTCTTCACATACCTGAATGGCTCATATACTTCGAGATCACGCACACAAGGGGTAGCCTGTGAGCATGGTCCACCTCTACCTAATGATGACATATTACCAATTTTTCCATGTCATATGATTCATGTCTATTTTTTGATTGGGATTTAAAAGACAACTGAATGACCTCGAAACCGTAATATAAGTTGATCTTTTTCTTTTCATTTATTTTTGTTGTTGAAGTTCCCAATATTATATATTGTATTATGACATATGAATTATGATATGTTATTATTTCATATAATATGACATGTCATTGTGCTATATTATAAAATACATATAATTGGGTTTGTTGTGTCCGTAACTTTTGGGTTTTACTCTTTTTCTTTTTAATTAATTTTGTTAGAAAATAAATAAAAGAACAAGTCAATGTGGGTAAGTTTTTTGAGTTGATCACGTTTTTTTTATAGTAGAAAGAAATGATAAGGGGCTGTTGTTGACAAGTTTGGATATAATAAAGATTTTGATATTTGAAGTTTTTTTTCAATTGAGAGTAATCGGTTACTGACTTCAATATAATTCTTTTTTTTTTTAATTTTAATTAGTAACTAATAAATAAGGAATTTAAATTCAAATGCAATTGAGAGTAATCGGTTACTGACGATGAAATATAGAAGCAATAGAGGTAGTTAACTTCAAATGCAATTTAAATTCAAAACCGAGTGAAAAAATGACTAAATCTAGTATAAGAGCACCATCTAGTAACATGGTAGTGACACTTCATTAATCCTTCTATTTATTTAATTTTTAGACTTAGTACCGTAGTCTCCCAGTACTTGATCTCTAGAACGCACTTGCCTTCCCCAGCAAGGGCGCCAAAAAATTGATCGCAAGGTTTTGACTATACTAATTTAGAGGGCTTATATTCGGTGATGAAGCCAAAAACCTTGTTTCCCACTTTTCTACCGATAAGATAAAAGTTAAAAATATGAACAGGTGTTGTCAATACCGCTTATAAAATAGAATAATGGTGACCACTGCAAGTATACAGTTTCGATGTACTTTTAAAAGATATCGATCCCACATGGAAGGGATTCAGTTCTAAAGACCAACTAGAGTTACGGGGTAAACGAAATTAGGTAATTTTGATTGGAGGGTTTGGATGATAGACAGATGAATAGATAGATGCATGAACAGACTAGAAAAGATGAAAAATATATAGATATTCCCTAAGAACAAGTTTAGCAGAGAAAAACATGCAAAATCATCAAGAATATTTCGTACAATAGATAACTTCAACAAATAAGGTTCTAGACACCCTAATATTCAATAATTTACCGTAGAGCAACACGTGAGATGACTTTTCTAAGTCTAAGGGTAAACGAATTATGACACTTATAAGCACCTAGATAACAATATTACTATGCTTAGTATGGGTCGCTCTCACATAGCCATATTTAGCAAGTTACCACTTCAAAAATGTTGGCTCACTAAACAATGTTATAATCACAGATCGAGTGATTATACACAATCTTATTAACCCCGAAATCACTCTTAAAGTTAACTCGAAAGCATATAACTTGAGTAATATAAATGATGCAAGATGAAATACTCGTTACAACACATAGATATATCATAAACTTTGAAATAGAAAGTATAAGTAGAAAACAAAGTAAAGTTGTAAGGTATGCAAGTGAAAGCTAAAGTTGATCAAATAGTATCCACTCTTTAATGGGAGTCATCAATTCCCGCAATTCCTGCGTCTACTTTGAATTCGGTCTCGACTCATACAGAACCTCTGCTAGGATGCTATTCTTTGTGAATCTCGAATAAAAGAATGCTGAAGAATAAAAAATTTTATTGATAAGTGCTTTGCAATTACACTCATATAACAAATGCTTGAATTTGTGTAGAAACATAGTGATCAAAATAGGAATCGAATCACTTATGCATTTTTCTCGTTAAAGACTTTGAACTAGCGAAATCTATATAATTTCTACTTTCGATCTATACATACACTTCTAACATGTATCACACTATCAATCCAAATTTTCTACCTTCGAAAATGGTTGAGGTTGAACCCTATTTATAGAGTACAAAGGGTTGTGTCTATCCAAACAAAGAGTCATGTCCATTGGCGAAGAGTTGCATCAGTTCATTTTGATTAGATGTAAAGATTCATCCTCATCCACAATGGAAAGGCTCCTTTACATGAATGGTTGACTTCCAAAGGGTGTATTTTCAGTTGGTAGTTGTTGGCAGTTGATTGTTACTATCTGGCGGTTGTTAGTTAAAAAGAGATAACCAATCACAGTCACAAGTCGATACTTCGAATTACATTTTCCTATCGTGAACATTGGTTGGTAGTTTTCTGTTCATGAAGAGTGATAAGTCGCGATCGTGAATATGTGGCATGATCATGAAATGTTGTTTCTTCATGATTCTTCTTTGCAACTTTGTCGATCTTTGACAACTTCTATCCTATGCCAAATCATTATGTTCCACGCATCTTTTTGCACCTTTTTTCAGTCTTTTTCCATAGAATTATTCTTTTGTTCATTTTACTTCCAATATTTACCTAGTATATGCATTTGCATAAAAAACAACTACATACCATGTGAAATCTTTTATATGAAGTATAAAATGAAACGAAACCATATCATTTTATATTTGAAAATGTCATGATAATAAGTGTAACTATACACTTATCATCAACATAGTAGGATGAATCGTGTAAATAAAACATAACTTCATAAGGGATCATGTGCTCTAAGGAGATGTGAAATGGATTTGTGTTCCATTAGGAGAACAATGAGCAAATATCGAAGCAATTGATTGAAAAGGAAAATCTAATCTAAGTGTCTAAGGTATAAACATGTTTATTGTGCTAACCATATTTGATTTTGAGTCAACTAATAAGGTGATACATATTTTAATTAGTTTCTTATATAAGTATTTGAAAACAATATCATTTTACAAATTAGTATTTAAATTCAATTTTTAAATATTAACTTACTATGAGCGTGTTTCATATCCATATCTAAATGCAGCTTTCTAAGATAAAACAGTAAGGCCATTTAAACCATGTCTAATCTCATCATTATTTTTTATCATGATGTGTGGAAGATACACGTAGTAGAGAGAGGTTTTTACAGTATAAAAGGATAGCTGAAGAAGAGGAATAATTCACTTACAATCTCTAAATCCTAATCATTTTTCAAACCAAATCTCTCAAATTCTCTCTAATTTCATACATAAATCAATGACTTCTGATGATCAAATAAATCCAAGGCTTCAGTTACCTTAGAAAAAAGAAGAATCGTGCTTTAAAGAGATCATGAGAAGAAAATATTAGTTGATATAAAGAAATCAGAGAAGTTGTTTCTGAAGAAGGGAATGGTCTATGTTCCAGTGGGTGGGAAGACTGAATCAAGGAAGGAAGTTGGAAATCAATACTCAGTGCATGTGGGACAAGCATTAAATGATCATCAAAGTATTTGGATGAAGGAACAATGCTTTAGAAGTCTATTTGACCTAGAGTATCCATCGATTCCAATGGTGATGCAACAATTCTAACATCACTTTTATGTTGTGGAAGGAGTGGTAGACACTTGTGATGATTTTAGTGGATAAGAAATCCATCATTATTACCCCAAAATTAATTAAAAATCTTTTGGGGATTAATTTATAGGGCACTGAGTTAAGGAGAGAGTTGGGGATGAAGCACTAATAGTCATCCTAAAAGATTTTAAGCATCATAAGCGGTGAGATAAGGGCGACCTCTATGACTTAGAAAGGTAGAGCAGCACATAAGATTATTACCTAAAATTTGTTCTTTGTGAAGTTATTTGAAGTTTGAAAAGTATTTGGCTTACTATATAATCAATGAGAAGCAGATAAACTAGCTTGTGTTGATCATCAACCATATGTAAAAGGTAAACCACTATTTACTTTATGGGAGTCTGATTTCAGCCATAGTTGCTACGTATGGAGTAGACTTAAAGGATATGTTGAAGAGATTTTCTCCAATAAAAATGGTCTACATAGGAATCACTAAGCTCCTCAAGATGGAATGCAACAAAGAGCCTCTTCCATATAATAAAGTAGGAGGAGAGAAGATGGAGAAGAAGAAAAAGGGATTTGAGGATGAAATCATCATTCTAGATGATATCCCAAATGAAGATATAGAATTAGAGTTTGAGAAAGTTTTGGGAATGGCTCCAATTATGCTTATGTAAGGAAGGAAGTAAAGAGGTTACAAATGATGATGATCTTCCAATTGGAAAAATCCTAACTCCACTGAATTGGGTTAGAGTAGAGAGCCCTATCAAGGTTGAAATTCATGTAACAAAGAGGGTAAAGGATCCTAAGAAGTGTGAACTTATGAAGAGAGGAGGCCAACAAGAGGTAGAGAAGGATTACAAAAAACAACGTGATCCAACAACTTGACAAAGAAACTAAAGCTGCTGGGGTAAAAGAGAAAGATGAAACTTTGTAGTTTGAGCTTGTGAAGAGGAAGTAGTCTGCTTTTCCCAGAAGGGCATCAACACTTAAACAATCTATGACAAAGGACATATCTTAATGTGAGAAAAAGGATACGCAGGATGTAGAGAATGTTGAAGCAACAGAAAAGGTTGCTAAGAAAGTAGTTGAGAGGGAAGTGGAAGTCTTAGCTCAACAACCTAAAGTAAATTTAGCTAAGGATGATGATCTAGTAAAGGTCAGTATATGTCAGTAGCAGAGGGAGAAGTTGTTGAGAAACCTCAAGAGGATAACCAAGAGGTTATCCCTGATCAACAAACAACTAATTCTCCATCCTCTTTTGTAAGTTCTAAACTTACATCTCCTTTTTCCTACATCTTTGAACCATCCAATTTTTCATGGAATAATAATGATCATCATAATCAAGGCAATACTGCTACCTCCACTAAAACACCTCCTCTAGCTAGCCAACATAACCCTTTTTCATTTCAACCCACAAACACAAAAACCATTCTCCACTAAACACATCCATTAACAATCTAACCCAAACACAAACCACCAATTTTATTCCTCCTCCTTTTGACCAAAACACCCTAACCCTAGTTGATCACAGGACATCAACTAAGAACTACACTAAGTTTTTGTCCATATGTTGAGAACTCCACTCAGCAAGGCCATAATGTTGAGAACTATGCTCAACCTGGCCATGTAGTGGTGAAAAAGGTAGTTCCCAGTACCTCTACATCACAAATATCAACTCATACTATTGAGGAAATCCTTATTAATTCTAATATAGTAGATAAGGAAGCAATGAAGTAATAGTTAAGATAGGTTGCAAAGAGATTTTGCAAATATCTGAAGACTGATGCTAAGCTAGATACTGCCATTACTAGAACTATTGTTCTAGAGAAATTGATGAACTTAGCTCTAATGCCTACTTAACAACTTCAATAAATCTCTAAAACTACTCTTACTAAGGATGACCTCTATTTTAAGGAGTTTGAGAAGATCTGTAGTGATCCTAATGCAATTTAGGTGAACATTGCTAAAAAATGTGATCCACAGATATGGTTGAAAGCATGGCCATTATGTAAACAAGATTGTTTGACTCATTAGAAAGACTCATAAATGCAATTTCCACTATTCCATCATCTACTGTCACAAGCAATATCATGCTTACCATGTTGAAGTGTACTTTGGATGAATCCAAGAGAGAGCTCACCAAACTTGTGTAATTAGGAGATGAGCAAGATCAATAGTTCTTCAACTTCGAGAAAGAGTAAGACCACCCAAGGAAGGTGTTGGTCAATCTAGGTAAGTAGTGAACATGCAAACTAGCATGATAGAATTTCAAACCTTAAAATAACCTAAAAGGAACTCTTAATAATGGCATGAATGATATAACCCTAGCTAAAACATGGCACATATATAACATGTCTATGAAAACTTATTAAATAGACCTAGTATCTAAATAAGAGCATTAGCAATTTATGCATGCCTTCCCTTAGTTGTGGTAGCATGATCCATTAGAGCAATCTGACAAAACCCCATTAGCACTAGATTCTAAGTGTAGGACAACCTCTATAAATAGTCGACATGAACCCTGCTGGTTAATCAGGACAGTAATTGAACATGCAACATTGCAAGGAAGAATTTCAAATCTTAAAATTAACCTTAAAGGATCTTCTAAGCATACTATGATTGATATAATCTAAGTTGAAATGTTCCATATGTTATGAGGTTTATAATACTTATAAAAGAAACGTAGCATCTAAGTTTAGAAAATTACTAGTTGATGCATGCTTCTCTCTTAGATGTGACATTCCCTTAGAGAAATTCAGTAGAGCTTCATTAGCACAAGCCTCCAAACTAGGATAGCCTCTACGATTGATCCACACAGATCTTCACAAACCAAAACCTTCACTATGGTAGAACTGTTGATAGACAACAGCTACTAGATTGCTCGAAGGCCAACCCGAAAATATTAATTTAGAAGGCTCACTTCAAAATTGAAAGAGCCTTCTAAAGAATTCTTCGTTGCTTGGAGAAACTCATGGAGGATCTCTCAAAATCTCGCAAATAAAATATGTCTAACTCAGAGAGAAAGGCTGAGCTGAAGTATAAAAAAAGGAGAATGGGAGCATTATATATAGGGGGAGAGATGTAAATAAAACTCTCCTCAAGAACCAATGTGGGATGGGATTTCTCCCATCCCACACATAGGTTGGCGCTCGCTGCTCCAGCTCCGTGCAGACCAACTCGCGTGTACAACCCACCTAGGCCGGCTATGCGTCAGCTTGTAAGGTAAGCCCTAATGGGCTTGCCTTGCCTTGCAAGCCTAACTTAGGGGTAGCACTTGTGGGCCTACTGCCCACTAGTGCACACAAGCCTAGCCCGCACATAAGCGGACCGTGAACTTTTTACCTTGCTGTGCAACCGCGTAGGCCTCACTCCAAACAACTTGTGTTTTTTTGGGGCCCACTCGTAATGGGAAAAATTCCCTTGCTTCGCTCAGTGCAATATTCCAAATTTTCTCCTTTAATTCTTTTATTTATTAATTTGGTCCAACTAATTAATAGTTCATCCAACGAATTCGACAAGCTTAATATTCTTGGCATACACCCAAAGTGTGTGATCTCATAGGATTCCAAAGTATAGAGCCACTAGAGGTTAACCTAAACTTAGCTTCCCTTCCAAGAACCTTTAGGCTTAGTTTTCCAGATCGATATGGAACCCAATAGCTCTAGATGATCAAATGGGCTTTCTAGTAAAGGCATATGATCCCCTGATACTTGGAATGTCACGTGCTTGTGACTTGATCCGGTTCTGCAGTAGTAACCAATACAATACACTCATTCCATCAGGTTATGGTCCATCTAGTTTATTGAGCTTGGATTAAGTGTTAGCTCATGTAATAGCTGTAGCTATCCTGGAGTTTGATTTGTTCATGAAGAACACCACTCACAATAATGTATCAAGATTGACTAGAAACCCGTTCTATCCATCTTATACTCTTATCAAAGGTTTATGAGTGTGTCTCTTCAGCAAGGGGCCCTAAGGTACATCTCCCATTATATCACTATATTAGGAGTGATGGATCCCATCTTAACTACTCGACTTACCAACAGTGATCATCACTATACCCGTAACCACCCATATCATCCTAATCCCCATGGTAAGAATAAGTATGACCTAAATTATAGCAACTACTAAATAAGGTAACTAGTATCTCAAGTTTGAGGATACTTATACTGCTACTGCAATAAGAAATGATAGTAATACATGGATATAGTTATTTTCGAGTATCTGTCTTATAGCGGTCTCTAATGTATTACCTGAATACAATCAATTGTTAACTCAAGGTACCACCTTTCGATCGTGAGATCGATAGCTTGGATCTAATCCAAGGAGTAAGTCTACACATGCTAGTCTATCCACTTCATTGATGTCCAGTCTCAATAAAACTATGACTAGAGATATATAGACTATTCATAGTAACACATATGTGTAGTTCTCACACCACATAGCTCCCACTATATCCTTGCACTTTTACACTATGAAGTAGTCATGGACTTTGTCTTATCTATGTATATATAATACCACATATATATATATATATATATATATATATATATATATATATATATATATATATATATATATATATATATATATATA
>CATIWQ010386186.1:0-22191 GCA_949673415.1 Euphorbia schlechtendalii
AAAAAAAAAAAGAAAGCGCCGGGTCGGGGACCCGGGAAAAAGGTTGAAAGAGAAAAAGGCAAAAAATATTTAAGATCGGTTCGAACCTGAATCTGCCGTCTCTTAGTGAGGAGTCGCCACCTGGATTAGCTCTTTCCAGGAATTAGAGTCCTGTGAGGCTTAATATCCTGGGGACAGCCCACCAAGACACAGAGATTCGGGTTCATGATAAGTTGCTTATTTCTTAAGTGATCACATTATATTATATCTACAGAAAAACATATTTTCTTAGTTATGCATACTCGCACTTAGGTTGTTTTGGAGTTTATATGCATGATTCACGTATAGAAAAAGCAGTAAACCCATCCACAATGCGAAATAAAAAAAATCATCGACAAAACAGTAAGTAAATGTGAAAAGTAAATGCGGTTAATAACAATTACAAGGTTTTCAAAAATTCGGGGATGCAACCGCCCGCTACCCTATTAATTACATTTTTCGCAAAATATGTGCAATACCCGAAGGAAAAATAAAAGCCTAAACATACATCTAACCTGCATTCACAAATGTTAGCACTGGGGATATATCATGTATGTTTGATTTGATTTTAGTGAGGCTCGTGGGGCCTAATTAAAACATCGACGATTTTAAGGAAGTTAATTTAAATAAAAATAGTTCATTTTTATTTACACGTATGTTGGTCAATTTTATTAATGAAAATGACCGCATGGCAAAAGGTGAGGTCTGTTATCCGGGAATATATTTTATTCCCTTCGTGGGGGTATTCTAATAAAAGAATTAAAAAGAAATAAAAAAAGAAGAAGAGAATAACAATATTTACAATGAAATAAAATAATTCCTAGGTTCACATGTAGAAAGAAATTAAGAAGAAAAAGAGGAGCACAAAATAAACAGCTCTAGGAACTCAGAGGCTTTACCCTTTTGGCGTAAATCCACTTCGGCGTGTCCGTTCGATTCCTAGGAGCGTTCCTCGTTCATTTTTGTAGTTATTGTGATTTAATGTGAAAATAATGGTTATGTTGGAAAATAATGAGTTTATTTATTCGAAAGATAATCAGGCTCGAATTCTAAATTTATATTAGGCCTGAGAATATCCGAGGATTTTAGAAGAAATTTGATGAAGAAATTTGATTTTAAGATGAAGAGATTTGGGATCCAAAAGTATTTTGGATCTGAGAAAAGATTAGAAGAAAGTAAGAAACATTGTTTTTATTTTTTTTCTGAAAGAGAGGATTTTTCTCTCTGAATTTTCGAGCCCCGTGTACTGAAAATGACCTAACTATTTATAGAAATAAGCCCAGAAAAATCCAAAATATGGAGTAGTCTGGCGAGGCCTCTCCAGAAGGCCCGGCGAGGCCTCACCGCCAAGAGACCTAGCGAGGCCTCGCCAGGCCTTTTGGCGAGGCCTCGAGCCTCGCCAGAGTTCTGGCGAGGTTGACCAGCCCTCTGGCGAGCCGTGCCTCGCCAAGTATAGGCGAGGTGGGCTCCGGGTCCAGCTTCCGGTTGCGTTTTTGAAATTTTTTATGTATTTTTATATTTTTTTATTTAGTTTTCTGAATTAAAGTCCTTTTAAATTCATCTACGAGGAAGACTCCCATTTGAAGATCGTCGGATGGTCGAAAATCATGTGATTTGAGGATAAATTTCCCGAAAAGCCATCTTCATTGAACCCGTGAGCTGGTACAAAAATCCCGTGCTCACACCTTGAGTAACTTAAGCACTACTAGCAAAGGAGGACCCAGCTCAAAAGCATGTGTACCTAAGAAATCATAATCGTTTTGCAAATTAGCTTGAGATCTGGTGATGACATTGGAATGTGATATTTAGATTGCGAGTGCTCGAGGAATATGATAAGAGATAAAACTCAGTTCATCTCATCGGAGCATAAAAGAAATGGAAGTGTCAACTTTGGAGATAAAAAAAAAAGGAACGATTATTGGAAGTGGTATAGTGGGTGTTTCCCTTCAATCGAAGAGGTATCTCTGGTTAAAAGACTCAAGTTCAATTTGCTTACCATAACCCAGCTTTGTGACAAAGGCAGGAAAGTTATGTTTAACTCACCAAGTTACTCAGTTATTGATTGTAAGACTAATTCTACTATTCTATTTGCTCCTAGAATTAATAATGTATATATGATTGATATATCCCCTGACTCCACTATATTTGTCTTGTATCTAAGGATTATAGTTCATGGCTTTGGCGTAGAAGATTAGGTCATATCAATATGAGTATTCTATCCAAATTGGCCAAAAAGCAACTAGTTGTGGGTTTACTCAGTATTAGCTTCGAGAAAGATATGCTTTTCTCATCTTGTTAACTTCGTAAGAAGAGTAGAATGTCATTTAGATCAATTAACAACATAGTAACTAACAGACTGTTGGGGCTCCTACACCTAGACCTTTTTACCCTTTTCAACCTATAAGCATGGGTAAAAAAATATTTTCCTTGGTGGTTGTGGATGACTTCACAAGATTCGCATGGGTAGCCTTGTTGAGTAGCAAAGATGAAACCTTTGAGTCTTTTATCAAACTCAGTAACCAGATAAAGAATGAACTAGGAATCAAAATTTGTAGAATCTGGAGTGATAATGTGTTAGACATGATGTATGCCCTAGAGGCAAGTAAAGCGATATATCTTAATTAGTTATAATGTACAAATTGTTTCAGATTATTATTAATAATAATAAAGGAATTGTTGCTATTTATCAGTGTTTGTTTATATTATATATCTCGCTGGTATCATATATATGTGTTATTATATATGTACATTGATAAAATAAAGTCTGTGATTACTTCATAGCGTGCAAGTGTGAGGACATAGTGGGAGTTATGTGGTGTGAGAACTGCACACCCATGTTACTATAAATAGTCTAAATATCCCTAGTCATAGTTTCATTGAGACTGGACATCAATGAAGTGGACAAACTAGCATGTGTAGGCTTACTCCTTGGATTACATCTAAGCAGCGGATCTCACAAGCTGAAGGTGGTACCTTGAGTTAACACATGAATGTATTCGGGTAATACATTGGAGACCACTGTAAGACAGACACTCGAAAATAACTATATCCATGTGTTGGTGTCATGTCTTATTGCAATAGTAGTAAAAGTATCCTTAGACCTGAGATACTAGTTACCTTGTATAGGAGTTGCTATACTTTGGGTCATACTTATTCATACCCTGGCGATCAAGGTGATACGGGTGATTACGGGTATAGTGATGATCACTCATTGGTAAGCCGAGTAGTCAAGATGAGATCCATCGCTCCTGATATAGTGATGGAATGGGAGATGCACCTTGAGGCCTCTTGTTGAAGAGACACACTCATAAACCTCTGATCAAAGTATAAGATTAATAGAATGGGTTTCTAGTTAATCTTGATATATTATGGCGGGTGGTGTTCTTCGTGAACAAGTCTTATTCCAAGATAGTTATGACTATTACATGAGCTGAAACTTAATCCGAGCTTAATAAACTAGATGGTAATTAACCTGATGGAAGGAGTGTATTGTATTGGTTACTATTGCAAAACCGGATCAAGTCATAGGTACGTGACATTCCGAGTATCAAGGGATTATACACCTTTGCTAGAAACATTTGATTGTCTAGGGTTATTGGGGTCCATATTGGTCTTGAACACTGAGCCTAAAGGTGCCTGGATGGGAAGCCAAGTTTAAGTTAACCTCTAGCAGCTCTATACTTTGGGATCCTTTGAGGTCACATACTTAGGGTCTTTATCGGACTAAGCAAAGAGCTTATAAACTGGGTCTATACCGAGAATAAAAGAGAAAAAGTGTCAAACTCAATTGGATATGTTTTGGTCAGACCAAATTATTGTAAGAAAGGGGAAAAATTGAACTAGTGTGCCACTAGTGGACTTTGCGTGAAATCTCGCAAGAGTCCGCGAGGCAAGCCCGCCAAAGTGCTAGAAGTGCTCGCGGGCTAGCAATCATTGCTTGGCAGCACTTGCGGGAAAGCCCTCAAGAAGGCCTTGCAAGCGCTGGTAGTGCTTGCAAGGGCTAGTGGGCCTGCTGAGAGTGGGCTTGCGAGAAATCTCACAAGCCCAGACTGCTATGGGCTTACAAGATTTCTCGCAAAGCCCACAGCACAAGGCAAGCCCATTCGAGGGGCTAGCCTTTTCTCACAGAGCAACCCGCACGGGCTCACAAGAGCCTGTGTGGTATTGGTGTTTTACACTAATCCATAATTAGGCTTCTCCTCCCCCCTTTCAAACCACTTCAGCTCAGCCTTCTAAGTACGACATCTTTTCTTCCAGAGCTTTTTGCAAGATCCTCCACGAGTTTCTCCAACATTGTAATAATTCTTTAGAAGGCTCTTTCTATTTTGAAGTGAGCCTTCTCAGTTAATATTTTTGGGTTGGTCTTCGACTGGTCTAGCAGCTGTTGTCTGCCAATGGGGTTTTCCTCAATGGAGGTTTTGGTCGGTGAAATCCTTGTGGATCAATCATAGAGGTTGTCTTAGATTGGAGGCTAGTGCTACGAGAGTACTATTCTAAAGGAGCGCCGCACCAAAGGAAGGTACGCATCAACTAGCAATGCCCTTAACTTAGATGCTAGGTTTCTTTTATAAGTTTTATAAACCTATATGCATCTATGGAACATTTCAACTTAGATTATATCAATCATGGCATGCTTAGGAGATCCTTTAGGGTTAATTATAAGTTTTGAAATTCTTCCTTGTAAGTTTGTATGTTTAATTACTATCTTAATTAACCAGCATCATCGACTTCAGTTTGAGAACTTTCATTTCGGAAAATTCTATTCAGTGCATGGTATTGACCACAACTTTTATGCTCTTTATACACCTCAACAAAATGGGGTTATAGAAAGGAAGAACAAAACCATAGTTGAGATGACTTGATCCATGCTAAGTGATAAAAATCTACCAAATTACTTTTGGGGAGAAGTTGTTAAGATAGCTTGTTATATCCTTAATCGGGTTTTATTTCATCCACTTTTTGAGAAAACACCCTATGAGCTTTGGCTAGGGCTCAAGCCTAAGATTGGTCATCTCAGATCCTTTGGTTGTAGGTGTTTTATATTAAGCTAGGTAAGTTAGATCTAAAGGCTGATGAAGGCATCTTTTTAGATTACTCAACTAACAACAAGGTACATAGGATATATGTCAAGAAAACTAGTCTTTTAGAGGAGTATGTGCATTTAGATTTTGATGAAACTAACAATGCAGGTAGACGTCTATCTAATGAAGATGAAAGAGTAATCCAAGTAGGTAATCATCTCAGCATGCCACTCTTTGTGCTTCCCAATCCAGCACAAGAGCCAGAAACTGAGGAAGTTAAAGTTGACGAAGATTTGTCTATCAACTTCAATGAAGAAGAAGATCAACCTCAGCCTCAATAACTTAGTGCAAAGAATTCTATTATAGATCTGAGTCTTCCAAGAGAGATTAGAACTCATCGTAATCACCCAATAGAGAGTAGATGATATTCATAATCTGGTGATGATGCGAGGTCAGCTCAGCAGGATGATGAGCCATCCAGCTTTCATCTCATTGATTGTACCCAAGAAATTTGAAGATGTAGAACGAGATGAATTCTCAATTATCGCAATGAAAGAGGAATTGGATCAGTTCAAGCATAATAATGTTTGGGATCTAGTTCCTAAGCCCAAAGGGAAATCAATCATCGACACCAAATGGGTTTTCAAGAACAAGCTTGATGAAAATGACATTGTTGTCAGAAACAAGGCCAGACTTGTTCCTCAAGGCTACAACCAGTAAGAAGGAATCGACTATGATGAGACCTATTGTGAGCACTGGATTTTATACTAGCTCACGCGTTTTCAAGATTTAATCCTTGAATCACACAATTTTCTATTATTTAGAGATCTTCAAATGAGAGTGCTCCTTGTCGCTAATTTTGTTTTCAAGGACTTAAATTATTGGAAAAATTTAGAATTTAGAAAAAATTAATTAAAAATATTTTTTTAAATTAATTAAGAAATACAAAAAAATATTGGGTCCGACTTGGCCAGTTTCTGACTAGGCAACCTCACCAAACCTTTGGCGAGCCTCTCCAAAATTCTGGCAAAGGACCCTAGCCGGAAATTTTATTGGTTTCCTTTTGGATTTTTTGAGATTTTCTCCTATAAATATTTGGGGAATTTTCGGTATTCAAGACTGGAATTTTTCAGCAGAAAAAGACAAACAAAATCACTCTAATTTTCTACAAAATTTTGGAATTAAAAACACTTTTTAATTCGACCAATTTTTCAAACACCAAAAACTCAAAAGACGACGATGATTACTCCTAAAGGTCAAGCGGGTATATCGAAGTGGATTTCACTCCGAAAGGGTAAGGCTATAAGTTCCTAAAATTGCTTATTTCGTGCTCCTTGTATTTTTCTTCATTTCATTTTATATGTAGACCTAGGGATTATTCTACTTTTTTATGTAAATATTGTTGTAATGATTCTTCTTCATCTTTTATTTCTTTTTATTTAATGGAGATATCTGTTAGAATACCCCTACGAAGGGAATAAAAAATCTATTCCGGGATAACAACCCTCATACTTTTACCATGCGACCATTTTCACTAATTAAAATAAGCAAGCAATGTGTTAATAAAAATGGACCTTTTTATTTTTAAATAAGAAACTTTAATCGTTGTTCTTTTTAATTAGGTCACAAGGGCCTCGGAGAAATCAAATCGAACATATGTGTAAATGGTGTGTTATAACCTGTGCTAACTTTTGTAGATGCAGGTATATTAGGATTATATGTATGTTTAGGATTTTATTTTTCCTTCGTGTATTGCAATTTCAATTATATTTTTTTGGGAAATGTAATTAATAGATTAGGCGGGTGGTTGCATCCCGCGAGGTTTTGTAATTTTAATCTTTACTTTTACTCATTTATTTACCACTTTATGTATGAATTTGTCACTTTCTAAATATGTGTGAATCATGCATTATAACTTGAAAACGACATAAGTACGAATATGCACAATTGAGAAATATGGTTTTTAGTAGATGTAATATAATGTGATCCAATAAGAAATAAACAACTTATCCTGAACCTGAATCTCTATATCTTAGTGGGCCATCCCCTGGATGTTAAGCCTCACAGGACTTTAATTCCTGAAAGAGCTAATCCAGGTGGTGACTCTACACTAAGAGATGGCGGATTCAGGTTTGACCGATCTAAATTGTTTTCGCTTTCTCTTTCAAACTTTCAGGGGTCCCTGACCCATTGCATTTTATTTTCAACATAAACACCCTGGTGGACCGCACCTATCATTTAGCGCGCTCTCAGCCCATCGCATTCCGTGTCGTCCTCTAATAGTGGCGACTCCGCTAGGGATATTTTCTTAAAATTTTTTTCAAAGGTTTTAGATCTTGGATAAGTGTGGAAAATTATTTATCACATTATTCTATACTTTCTTAATTGTGACATATGCATAATTTAGCATTGCAATAGAGGGGATTAGCCCGTAAGTCTAAGTTACTCTATTACCGCAAAGGTTTCTCTTGTACTTATCTTCGTCCTTGAGAAAAGATAGTACTTGAGTGAGAGGAGCACTTGTTACCATATCGCATGTACCTCCCTCATTAGAACCCAATTGGGGAGAGGTTTGGAGTGTATTTTAGTGCAACAAGAACCTTCTACATCAGCTACCCATTTACAAACCTCATGTAAATAAACCATAGGCATTTTCCCTAGGGTGTTACCCAACAAACAACCATGCATTATACTTTCCTACAAACACGCTCCTTAGTATCCTCGTGGTACTAAGATGAACCAAACATAGGATAGAGACTAGCCAAAAACCCTATGTGCGGGAGTTGTATGGTTTGAAGTTGGATATTATGTGCTATGTATTTGCCACTTTTGATTCATCATGCACTGTATAAATGTGCCATGCTAACCACGAATCTTAATGCAGACACTTGAACGAACACACTCATGATATTGAAATAAATTAAATGGACATATAATGTTATCATCAACATGATGCCAATTTGGTGTCACTCATACTTAGGACTTAATTGACAATCGAGATCATGTCACCCTAGGACAACATGAAACCAATTAGAATCATGTAACATCACTTACCCATTTTTCAATGTGACGTTCACATGATGTACAACTCTTTAAGACAAAGTTGCCCAAATCTTTGCACGATGCCCAGTTGGATTCCAACTCATAGCCCTTCCAGGGTAATTATACACACCAAAAGCCTAAATGAGGAAAAACACAAACCATGTCTTCCCGCATTAAGGGATATCCTAGTTGATATCCTAACCGAAAACCCACATGGGGTAAACTTACCTACCTTACCCTTATATAAGGTGTCCACTCACCCGAATTATCTGCCCACAATGGGCAATTATTCATGCATCATTGCATACCCTTCTTATAACGATGCTCAGATCAGCATCCAAGACTCTGCCCTAATTGGGAAAAAAGAACCAAAACATTCATTTAAATGTTACATACGGTAGTTATTTTCATACATTGTCGAACTACATTTCATTAGGGTATGTCACACAGCTTACCCAAAAATAATTGGACATTTTCACGAGATCTAGTCACAACATGAGATCTCAAATTATTAACCTATTGCCACGCAGTTAATTTGGTCACTTCATCACATCATTCCTATCGCATTGCCCCATGGGCAAAGTGCAGATCTTGAATCCACCCCCAAGGGCTGGACTTTCATTCACTCATCCTTATCACCTCAACTAATGCTTCTATTTTGTTTTGATTAATTTTTACTTCGCATCATGGCATGTTAACCCTTTTTGTACGCAGCCATAACATTTACACTTCACGCATTATTACTTAATATGCATACCCTGACGATCTTCCTATGTACCTCTGCTAGGAAAAAGCCTATCTACCAGAGGGCCTGGAATAGAGCTTCTCACCATCTAATCCACATCTCTCCAATCACGCCCACTCTAGAAGGGGTTCAGTACACAGACTCCAGTGAGGACTCAGGTTCAAAATCAGAACAATGCACTCCACATAGTTTCGGTAATATGACCAACCTACAAGAAGAGAATGTGGTAGAGGAACAGACTCTTGCGGCAGGACAGAACCTGCAGACAAATCAATCATCGGTGAGCGCCAAGATTGCTACAACTATGAATGCCTTCGCTAACAGTGACCAATTTGCATCACACCAGAACTGGGCAGCCTGAATAGAGGGTCAATGATGTAGTGCCCAACCCAAACATTAGTGTTATGGTTCTTCCTGGGGGACCATCATCTTCTGCTATTGTGTTCCCAGCCTCCAACACAATCGCTCCCGCTTACTACTAGTTTGGTCTGGGGCAAGGCTAGCCGTAGGTGAATAAGGCCACGTATGAGTTCAAAAACACTTCTCAGCCTTAGGTTAGTGGCCAATTCTTCCCGGGGGTAATCGAGTCAAACCTCTTTTGCACCAAGGGCTCTAGGGCCGATAGAAATTAGACCCTCCTCCAACTACATCCTGTTCAATCAAGGGATGACTCAGCCTCCTGTTCCAAGTTGGCCTGTGCCTTCTCAGATGTTCCAGGGATAAGGATACTACAATTCGTGGACTCAATATGGTGCTTACTTGGGAACACCGAACAACATTCTCCAGCAGCCGAGGATGGTAAAATTATAGTAGCAGTTCTTAGCCACCCATGGTGGACACATTGCATAGGGGCAGATGGGTATGATCCCAACACACTAGTCAGCTAAAGATGATGACACGCTGCCTTCGAATATTTCTATGCCCCAATTTGAGAAATACACAAGAAACATACACCCTCATGCTCATCTCCCATAGTACCAGAATATGATGAGGGCTTTAAGGATAAGTGACCCTATGATGGCCAAGCTTTTCATTTTTACGCTTGGGATTCCTATAAACGAGTGGTATAGTCACGTCCCTATGGACATAACTTATGATTAGGGGCATCTATCCCAGGCCATGGTAGACCATTATGGTTAATGTAGAATTTGGAAGCAGTAAGGTAGAAGTAAGGGGAGAGTTTCAAGCCTTACTTTTAGCTTTGGATGGCTACGCAAGTTAGGTTATAGTCTCGTTTGAGTCTGCCGAAAATGATTATTAAGCTTCTGGATGGCACTCTACCATCTTATCGTAAAAGACTTGGGTCAACAACCTTCCAAAGTTACCATGCAGAAGAGATAGAGCATTACAACGCTATGGAGGAGGTAGTGGAGCAGCCAACTAGCAAGCACTGGTACAAGAAGAATTAGTCTAACCTAGTGCAAGTTAAGACTAAGAGGTTGGCAGTATAGCTAGTACAGGAGGAGAAGGTGGCTGATGTTCGATTATCCAAGGAAGAGTACTATGGCATTTCCCTTTATATAGCCAATCTAGGAATTCTGTTTACCAAGCTACGGGAGCTTAAACAAAAGGAAAGCTTGAAGAAACACATTCCTCCTAGGCTTGAAGATAAGAACAATTACTGCCATTACCATGTAGCAGTGGGGCACAGGACGAATAATTGTAAAGAATTACTGAAGGCAATTCAGAAGCTAGTAGATGACAAGATTATCCATGAACCTGCCCTAAAGCCAAGTACTAAAACAAACCCTTTGCTAAATTTTGAGGTAAAGGTGGGAATCACTGACACCGAGATGGAGGAGGAGAAAGTCCTGAAGTGCGTTTCTGAAGGACTTGGGGAATTTGTGATGATGATTGGATCAAGTTGGGATCCTAATTATGTTTTGAAGATGCTAGAGGAAGAGTCGAGTCATTGAGGGTTTGGTGGCTAGATCAAGGCATCCAAGGTTTACCTTGCTGGAGTGTCGATTTTTACCGACAAGAAACCTATGTCACTTTGCATAGGGATGGATCTGTTAGGAGAAGCACCAGCTAGCAGGGAAGATAGTACGTAATGGTAATTGAGTCAGGTATGGACTTGGATGATGTAATGGAGAATCTCAAGTCGTAGTTGAGGAATCGAGAAGTCAAAGATACGGAGGAGATCTCGAGGGCTAGATTCAGTTATGTTGGGCACAAGACCTATCGTTGAATATGATTACAATGCTGTTTCCCTGTTTGTTAGCAGGATTAGTGAGCTAGTGGTATGACATGCATTCGGAGCAAACAAAAGGCACATGGAATTACATACTGTAGAATTCCAGTCAGAATTTGCATTTTATGAGCCACCAAAACAAAGCATGTGAGATCTGCTAGCTTGCAAACAAAGGGATGGTGAGTCGCTCACAAATTATATAAAGTGATGGATATTCATTTATGTGGTAATACCCTCGAGACCAACCGAACAAGCTCGTGTTTGGTTGATGATAGAAGGATTGAGCAGCTGGTATCAATACCACCTGTTAATACTGACAATCCCAGATTTCGATGAATTATCATATCACGCCCTCCATCTTGATAGGGAATTAACAATCAGACTTCGTAATATTCTTGTAGTAGGGTCAGGAATACCTACCGATTTTGTACTCATAATGTTGTCAAGGTCCAACCCAAGAGTAAACACAATGATTGATGAAGGGGAAGGCATGGAAGAGGATCTTCTAGCAGAAGTATTTTTAGCGTAGCCCCGAAGAGATATGGGAGAGGTTGGCCCTGGAGAAACCCCAATGAAAGCCTTTCTTGACCTAGATGCCTATGTACTCAAATCCAGGTGAAAGAGAAAGACATACGAGGGAACCTTAGTCGAGGGCGAGACTATAGTCTATGGGAAGAAACCCATCAATGTGGATGTTTATCAGCTGAAGGGATCTCGAATCCAATCTAACGATGGATATAATCAGTACCTGTGGGTGAATCCTATTGAAATGAGAGTAATTAAGGATGGGGTATTAAGAGTTACCTGTAGTGGGAGAGTTTTTTGAAGGGAGGAGGCCATAAAGTTGAACAATTCAACTCCTAATGAGGTTGCCAGGGAGCAACTTGAGCCACCGCTTCCCCCAAAGGTAGATGAGGGTGAGCTAGACATTGACCCCTTGGTAAACCATCTAAAGGGGATTGTGAAGAAACTGATGGAAATGCCTGCGACACCCACAACTTCGGTAGTTGAAATGTGTGCGACAATTGGGGAAGGGATTACTCCCCGCCAACTACCAGCCATAACATTCGATTGGTCAGAGTTTCCACAAGAGCTCGGTGTACATAATAGGGCACTGTTTATCAGAGTTCGAATCTTTGATCGATCAATTCCCTACATGATGGTTGACGATGCATCAGCCTTAAACCTATGCTCGCTTAAAGTCCTATCTCATCTAAGACTATGAGAGGATATGCTAACTAAGTCCAACACAGTAATTTAGGCATATGATGATTCTAAGAGGGGGGTGATCTAAGTCTTTGAAGCAGAGGTCACTATAAGAGGGGTGACCTCCAAAGTAAAGTTCACTGTACTAGGATATTCTAGTAATATATTCACTACTACTAGGTCACGCCCTGGATTCATGCACTGGGGGAAATCCCATCTACCTTACACTAAAAGATTAAGCTCATTCATAATGGGCAATTAATAACTATCGAGGTGGATGAGGAGTCGGTTATGGCGGTCGTAGCATTTGAGGAAAGAACGGCATAAGGGCTGAGGGTGGCAGTGACCACCGAAGGAAGGAAGAAGGAGCGTAGAACTCCAAAGGGGTATCATTTTTCCCTACTAGTTTGAAAGCTCAAATGAAGAAATAAGGTTTTATCCTGGGAAGAGGTCTTGGAAAGCACCATCAAGGGATTATCAGAGCCATTGATCTTGTTTTGGTCACACCTGGGCTAGGCTTGGGCTTTGGCCCAAATAGGAAAATGTATAAACATAAGCGACCCTTATTCTGCAATATGGTAAGCATCTGCAAAGTTGAAGGGAGTAAGGCATATGTAAGAGATCCTGAACCAACAATTCTGAATGGAGAAGAAGTCAAGGGGCTTGAAATCTTCAATGATGTGTTCAATTTCATGGCTAGCAAACTGATTGAGCAACCTGAGGAGCCCTTATTATCTGAAGAAGAGTTAATTCTTACCATGGAGATTATGATAGCCGAACTGACTGAACTCGAGAAGGAGGAGACACTTGAGGATGCCGTCGCAGCATTTACGAAGGCCATTAGCAAGCTGATGAAGAGGAAAGGCAACACTCAAAACTAGGACATATCAAACATTGTCAAACTCCTGAAGGAAGAGCTGGCACAGGCCACACTTGAAGCTGAAGCAAGCCGTAATAGCTGAAGGCCCTTAGCATGTGGAGGATGAAAATAATGATGATGTAATTTTGAACATTTCGGATGTCTTTGATAATTTTGCCTGTGAGGCCAATACAATGAAATACAATGATTTTGCTTACTTGTTTGATGTTTTGCTAGATGGCACCATGCATTCATGTGATCATACACATAATGTCTTTAACATACATGATACATCATTAAATGAAATTAACTTGGGTACAAACGAATCACCAAAAATGGTGACAATTTCCAATTATTTGACTCTTGATGAAAAAGGAGAGATAATAAGTGTACTTAGACGTCACATGGTAGCCTTTGCGTGATCATACAATGACATGCTCGGGGTAGGCAGACAGATCGCGGAGCACCATATCCCACAAACCCACGGATCAAACTAGTTAAGCAAAAGATGCGCTACTTAAGACCTGAATGGGCAGAAAAAGTCAAGGAAGAACTAGCCAAGCAAATCAAGGCTAAATTCTTGGAAGTAGTCGAATACCCAACATGGCTAGCCAAAATCATCCTAGTGGAAAAGAAGGTTTGTAAGGTTAGAGTCTGCCTAGATTTTAGGAACCTAAATAAAGCCTCCCCAAAGGATGATTTCCCCCTACCCCCCACATAAATGTCTTGGTCGACAGCACCGCTAGGGCAACTATGTATTCCTTCATGGATGGCTTCTCGGGATACAATCAGATCTTAATGGCCATTACTGGTAAAATCAAGACGGCCTTCATCACAGAATGGGATGTATACTGTTACAAAGTTATGCCATTTGGACTGAAAAATGTTAGGTTAACATATCAACGGGTTATCACAACCCTACTTCACGACATGATCCACAAAGAAGTTGAAGTCTATGTGGATGACATTCTTGTCAAGTCACACACCAGAGAAGAACATCCAGCTATCTTAGATAAATTCCTCACCATAATTGAAAAATACAATCCGCCTCTGAACCCGAAGAAGTGTGTATTCAGAGTAACTTCAAGGAAACAACTAGGCCATATAGTCAGCCATAAAGGAATTGAAATGGACCTTGAAAAAAGCTAAGCCATCAAGGAAATGCCTGCCCTAAAAATGGAGAAAGAAGTCCGCACATTTTTAGGTTCTCTACAGTATATCAGTAGATTCATTGCAAGACTCACCACAATCTGCGAACAGATACTAAGCTCTTAAGAAAGGACCAACCGGTAGTTTCGAATGAAAAATGTCAGATTGCTTTTGTTAAAATCAAGCAATATTTTATAAACCCACTAGTCCTCCACCCACCAGTGCTCAAGAAACCCCTTATTCTATTCTTAGCCATTGAGAAGACATCAGTAGGGGTAGTGCTTATACAAGAGCCTGAAGATAAGAGCAAGCATGCAATCTACTACCTAAGCAAGAATTGCTCGAATATGAGTCATGCTACACTCTGGTAGAGAAAATTTTACAATAATTGTTTGGATAACAAGAAAACTACACCATTATTTCCAAAGGGGCCAACCTTAGCTGGGAAACTCTCAAGGTGGTTACTACTCTTATCAGGATTCGACATTGAGTACGTAACTAAGAAAGTAATTAAGGGATGACCAGTCATAGATTTTATGGCCAACTAGCCATTTGAATTCGATTAAGTCAAGAATCTCGAATTCCCAAATGAACAATCAGCACTAATAGAAGAGAACTGAATAGAATGGAAGATGTTATTCGATGGTGCCATGAATAGAAATGGGGTTAGCTTAGGAGTTATCTTGATAACCCTACAAAATGAAGTCATACAACTATCCAAGTGATTGGAGTTCCCAGTGACAGACAATGACGTAGAATATGAAGCTTGTCTGTTTGGATTGGAGGCACTTAAGAAAGTACAGGGAAAAGAAGCTTCGGTAGTTGGGGACTCTACTTTGGTTATCAGACAAGTCACCGGAGATTAGGAAATCATGGAGGAATCACTTTGACCATATGTGGAAGCAGTTTGGAAGGCCTCCCAAAGGTTCATGAAAACTATTTTTAAACACCTACCAAGAGATGAAAACTAAATGGATGATGCACTCACTATAGTAGCATCAATGTGGAAGGTCCCCAGGCTCAACCAATAAAACTAGTGGTTCTTCAGACAGCCAAAGAACCTTTCTACTGTTGCCTAGTGGAAACCGAAGATGAATAAGCCACGAGCAGCTGGTTCTTCAACATAGAAAATTTTTTACGAACCGGGGAATATCTAAAGGCAGGAACGGACTTAGAACGAACTTCTTTGCGACGCTTGGCGATACAATTTACATTAGTCGATGGAGATTTATTCAAACTCATATCTGAAGGGTTATTGCTAAGATGTCTCACTGAAAAAGAGATAATGAGGGTCATCCGACTGACACATGCGGGAGATTGTTGGCCCCACATTAAAGGTTTGGCCCTTACAAAAAAATTCAATGGCAAGGCTATTTCTGGATGACAATGGTCTCAAATTGCGTAGCTGAAGTAAGAAAATGTCATGAATGCCAGATTTATGGGGATATCAGCCACTTATCCCTATCCGAGCTCTATAGCCTATCTACTCCTTGGTCATTCTCAATGTGGGGCATTGACATCATTGGCGAAATTTGGCCTAGTTCAACTAATGGACATCGATTTATTGTAGTAGCAGTAGACTACTTTTCGAAATGGGTAGAGGTTGAATCTTACACCAATATTACCGTTAAGAAGATGGCCAAGTTTATAGAAAAGCACATTTTTATCCAATATGGTATCCCGCATCACATCATATCAGATAATGGAGTTTAGTTCCAAGGAGCTACTTCAGAACTAATAGAGAAATATGGGATCGAACACACCATCGATCATCACCATACAGACCACAAGCCAATGGGGCAGTAAAGTTAGCTAATAAATCGATCAAGAAAATTTTGAGCAAAATGGTTATAACCTATAGAGATTAGGCTGATAAATTGCCATTTGCAGCGTTGGGGTGTAGAACCAGCATCAAAACTCCTAATAATCAAACCCCATTCTCGTTGGTATACGGGATGGAGGCAGTACTTGATCACAAGGTTTTGACTATACTAATTTAGAGGGCTTATAATCGATGATGAAGCCAAAAACCTTGTTCACCACTTTTCTACCGATAAGTTAAAAGTTCAAAATACGAACAGGTGTTGTCAATACCGCTTATCAAAATAGAAAAATGGTGACCACTACAAGTATACAGTTTCAATGTAGTTTTAAAAGAAATCGATCCTGTAGGGAAGGAATTCGGTTCTAAAGACCAACAAGAGTTACAGAACAACCGAAATAAGATAATTTGTAGGGTTTGGATGATAAACTGATGAATAGATAGATGCATAAATAGATTAGAGTAAATGTAAAATATATAGATATTTCCTAAGAACAAGTTTAGCAGAGAAAAACATCCAAAATCATCAAGAATATTTCGTACACTAAATAACTTCAATAAATACGGTTCTAGACGCCCTAATATTCAATAATTCACCACAGAGCAACACATGAGATGACATTTCTAAATCTAGGGTAAACGAATTATGACACTTATAAGAACCTGGATAATAATATTACTATGCTTAGTACGAGTCACTCTCACATAGCCATATTTAGCATGTTACCACTCCAAAAATGTTAGCTCACTAAACAGCGTTATAATCACAAATCCAGTGATTATACACAATCTTGTTAACCCCAAAATTACTCTTAAAGTTAACTCGAAAGCATATAACTTAATTAATATAAATGACGCAAGACGAAATACTCGTTATGTCACATAGACATATCATAAATTTTGAAATAGAAAGTATAAGCAGAAAACAAAGTAAAGTTGTAAGGTATGTAAGTGAAAGATAAAGTTGATCAAACCGTATCCACTCTTTAATGGGAGTCCTTAATTCCCACAATTCCTAAGTCTACTTTGAATTTTATCTCGACTCGTACAGAACCTTCGCTAGGATGCTATTCTTTGTGAATATAGAACAAAAGAATGTTGAAGAATGAAAACTTTTATTGATAAGTTCTTTGCAATTACACTCATACAACAAATGCTCGAATTTGTGTAGAAATGTAGTGATCGAAATAGGAATCGAATCAATTATACATTTTTCTTGCTAAGACTTTGAATGTAGAGAAATCTAGATATTTTCATTCTCTATCTATATACGCATAATATCATTCAATGCCTATGCTTGTTTCCCACACCATCATGCATGAAATTAGTGTGATTTGAACCGTATTTATAGAGTGTGAAGGGTTACGTCTATCCAAACGAAGAGTCGTGTCCATTGGCGAAGGGTTGTATCACTTCAATATGATTGGATGCAAAGATTCATCCTCATCCACAATGGAAAGGAACCTTTTTATGATTGGTTGACTTCCAAAAGGTGTCTTTTCGGTTGGTAGTTGATGGCGGTTGATTGTTGTTATCTAGCGGTTGGTAGTTGAAAAGAGATAACAAATAACTGTCACAAGTCGTGACCGCGAATCACATGTCACGATCTTGAATAATGATTCGTAACTTGCTGTTTATGAAGAGTAACAAGTCGTGACCATGAATGGGTGTCACGATTGTAACATTTCTTTTTTCTTATGTTTCTTCGTTGTAACTTTACCAATCTTTGACAGCTTCGATCCTAAGCCAAATCCTTGTATTCCACACATCTTTTTGCACCTTTTTCACTCTTTTTACATTGAATTCCATCTTTGATCATTTTACTCCCAATATTTACCTAGTTTCTACATTTGCATAAAAAATAACTACATACCACATGAAATCTTTTATATGAAGTATAAAATGAAACAAAACCATACCGTTTTATGATTGAAAATGTCATGATAATAAGTGTAATTATACACTTATCAGTTTTGCCAGTCGATATGGAAGCGAAATCCCTTCGAGTAACCCTAGAAGCGAGATTAAAAGAATCAGATTGGGCAAGAGACATATTTGAGCACCTGAACATGATAGATGAATAACATCTGAAAGCGTTAGACCACTTGCAGATGTATCAACAATGCATGGCTTAGGCATACAATAACCATGTCAAATTCATAAGCCAACCTTTGAAAGTAGGAGACCTGGTTTTGAAGAAAATGAGACCATCAAATGTGGATGTTCGGGGAAAGTTTCGCCCAAACTGGGAAGGTCCTTATATCGTGGAAAAGATCTTAAGCAAAGGAGCCACTAAGATCATGGACATGGATGGGAACGAATTCATCAACCCGATTAACCAAGACAAGCTCAAGCGCTACCACGTTTAGGGTCAAAAAGAAATAAATTAGAAAAAGCAGTATAAAAAAGGGGGGGAAATGTCAAAAGTCAGTCCGATGGGCGACAGTTAGGACCTTTCTTTCTTAAAAAAATAATAAAAGTCTGCTGAGTTGAAAACCCGTAAAGGGCGACTCAGGTAAAAATTAGGGCACTATGAGGTATAGAGGGACCGCGAGTTAGAAAACCTGTTCTAGGCTAGCTGGTGGCAGGATTCAAATCATTGGAAAATTTGTACCCTCTTTAAAATCATTTATTAAATGTCATTATTGTTGCAAGATTTATGTTTATGTTACATGGATGTGTGCATGGAGAATATCACAAGTAAACATAACAAATTTCAATAAAGCCTCATATGTTAAAAACAAATCAAACAGTTAAGCACAAGTCTAAAAGATGAAATGACAAGGTTTATGGCAAACAAATATAGATCTACGGTTGCCAATCATTCCAACGAGCATGCTTCCTCGAAGTATGAGGAAGAGGATCCAAGCCGTCCTTTTCTCTCTCCCACTCGAGTGACACCTTGAAGTGTTGATAGGCATTTAGAACACTCCTAATCTCGCCCATCCATCCATGATAAAACTCATCTATATCAGTAGTCTTTGAGGCACTCTAATCCAATGCAACAATAATAGCCTGCGCCTAAAGTCTCCATATAGTATCCAGTGTATCAAGACCGAATTCATGGAAACAGGTCGAACACAAAAGCCTTGGGACTCACTGTTGATGCCCGTACTGCTATACAGGCGGGAAGGAGAATAGGAAGTAACATCGAATAAGCCCATCAGCAGCACGCCAAAATCATGCACGTTAGCAGCCACGAACGGAATCTCCAACCAAGGACTAAGCCAGCAAATCTCAAAAGCCCGGTAAGGGCACAGAATCTTGATCCAAGCCTCTTCACTTAATGAGTGGTGGTCCTTCCTGATGAAACCCCTCGGACCATAATGCGAAGGGAGATATCGGGCCTTGCCTAAGCAAGGATCGGTAGTCAAACAAAGCTTCTCCAACAACCACACCTACACAAATTTTTTTTAAATAAGTGGATGAAATTCACAAAGAAAAAAAGGGCGAAAGGTATACCTCGAGTAAAGCAAAGTGGTAACCCGCTAGGTCCAAGTTCACTGAAGCAGGATCCATGTGAACCAAGCTCTCTACTAAAGCTAAAGCTGCAAGAGAAAGACTTGTAGAGAGTGGGTCGATAATCGACAACAAGAGAAAAGGGGCAATTGCTCTAACCCCACAAACGAACTCCACCAGAAGAAGTAGGGTCACCATGGAGGGTTACGCAAGATGAGTGTTGGGTGTAGTCTCACACAAGCTAAGGACACCATCAACTCGAAAGCCTCCGATTTTAGGAGGAGCTGATAAAAAGTGTTTACTGGACTCTAAGTTCAATAAGCCTCGTAGCTTGTCCACACCCCTGAACTGAAAGGAAGGGAATGCAATTGATAGTCTCATAGGGAATGACATAGTCGGGTTCTTTAGAAAAGGAAGCCCTAGGAGGGCATTATACTCCTCGACCAAGGGGTAAATCCTGAGGTTAGCAAAGCGAAAAATGTGGGTGGCAGGATCCCATAACTTCAAGGTAGTACGAACGATGGCCATGTTCGTGGGTCTGGAAATGAGGTATTGGTGGCCTCGTACCCCAAACCCATCAAGTTTTCACCAATCAGGGCCCCGGATGGTGCGGAGAAAAGCCCTGAGTCCCTCGTTATTTGTTGACATCGGCAAGCAAGAACTAAAAGAAATCCCTCAAAACCAGTGTTGCATGCACACATCAACTAGAAACATTAGCATACCATATTCATTCATCCACTTTCATAGAGATAAAAATGCAACAAGTAAGGTCCCGGCACCCAACAGCCAAAAGTCCTCTTCTCTTTCCATAAAATCCAAGTTTTTAAAATTCTACAAGAAAAGCTATCTAAGAGTTCAGTTCAAAAGGAAAACAAGATTGACAAAAGAAAAGCTCCTAAGCATGCATCGTCTATTAGTCATCACCACCCACTAGGTCTCTAGGCGCCATGGTAGCCATCTCGAAATCCTCAAGGCACAAACTTCTGGAAGCGCCATCGATCGAGCCTTATGCAGGATAGGCATAAGGGGTACTATAGAAGCCTAAGTCCAACTTAGGAGTGGGTAGTGGCTCGGTACCCGACCCACTAAGCAAGGTAGTGAAATCAAGATCTGGGGAATGGGCGAAACTCTTAGTAGCGGCCTGCTCCTCCTCTCGAGCTCGAGCAGACTCGGCATTCTACTACAACTCCTGAAATTGGGTATCCAGACTCTAGTATTGGGCACCCAAATCTTGGTGACTGGCATCCAAATCCTGATAATGAGAACCTAGATCCCAATGGATGATGTCCAAAGTCTGGAAATGACCCTTGAGCTCCTGGTAGCATTTCTCGTAATCATCCCCTCTCGCTGAATGCTTACAATCATTAAGACATGCAAAAATCATGATCATATATATCAAACATAACATTGCATGCTTACATGCAAAATCAAGCATAAATAGGTCGAGAAAAGAAGCATATGCGTGCAACCCTATCCTGCAGTATCATCATATCTCTCAACGCAAGGGAATGCCGGGCCACCCGATCCATCTCCTCTCATGTAAACTACAAAGCGAATAAACAAATGTCAAACATCCTGAAGCTGTTACACTAGGTTTTGAAGATGGGATGTTTAATCAAAAACTCACATAAGTGGTGTCGGAAGGATCGCAAGCTAGTGTGTGGAAGCTCTGCGGGAGAGGCACCTCCCTCTCCATCCCGAGTAACTCATCAAGAAGAAAGATGAGTCAAAAGGAACCGCCAATCTCCCCTCGATGACACCCTAGGTAGTAGAAATCATGCCCCCAGCCGAGGCATTCAAAACAAGGACCTAGACTCTCTTTCGAGTAGCCTCCTACAATAATAGATAAACAATAAAAAACAAGATCGATAAAAAATGAAAGAAACACCTTAATTAACACAACTCTCATACATGGTAACCGATGCTAGTACCACTAGCGCCTAGGCCGGAACCTCCTACTCCCTCAATCTCTGGTTACGCCCGAGGCCGCTCTACCTCAAGCTAGGTCAGAGGACAAAGCAGAATAAGCATATCCTGGCAGAGCGCCTTGTAATCACCATGCCGGCTAGAGACCCTCACACCATACTCCTCAAAGAATAAATGTCGTTCCACCAGGTCAGTGATCACCGAGTGCACCCCAAAATAATCTGGTAGGAGGCAGAGGAGGAATACACCTCTCAGCCACTAACTTAGTCTACCAGAAATGGATGCGCTCTCCCAGGTACCACTCATATGTCCTAGGACTCTCCAAAATGAACCAGTTATGGTCGACCTCCTTCTGGACCTCCTTTGCCATGTGATAAGTGTATAATTAAACTTATTTTCATATTAATTTTGATACACTAAACACTATAGTTTAAGTCATTTTTATACTTCATATAAAAGATTTCATGTGGTATGTAGTTGTTTTTTATGCAAATGCAGATACTAGGTAAATCATGGGAGTAAAATGATCTAAAGTGGAATTCTATGAAAAAAGAGCGAAAAAGGTGTAAAAAGATAAATGAAACTTAAAGATTTGGCTTAGTATCGAAGCTGTCAAAGATCAGTGAAGTTACAAGGAGAATTCTAAAGAAAAATGCAATTCATGGTCGTGACAATCATTCACGGTCGCGACAAGATCTTCTTCAAAGCAGAAAATTGCAAATCAAAGATTCAGGATCAGGACTTGTATAT
>CATIWQ010386217.1:0-22137 GCA_949673415.1 Euphorbia schlechtendalii
AAAATGGGTTGCTGATGTAGAAGGTTCTTGTTGCACTGAAATACACTCCAAGCCTCTAACGAGGGAGGTACATGCGGTATGGCAACAAGTGCTCCACTCGCTCAAGTACTATCTTTTCTCAGGGAGGCAGATTAGTACAAGAGAAAGCTTTGCGGTAATAAGAGTACCTTAAACTTATGGGCTAATCCCTTCAACTGCAATGTGTTATTATGAATATGTGATAATTAAGAGAAAACAGAATAATGTGATCAATAATTTTTGGCACTTATCCAAAATCTAAAACCTGTGAAAAATAAGTTTTAGAAAAATCCAAGCGGAGTCACCACTGTGAGCGGGTGATACGGAGTGGTGGGCCGAGAGCGCACGGAAATGAGAGGCGCGGTCCACCGGGGTGTTTGAAAACAGGTGCACCGAGTCAGGGACCTGGGAAAAAGGTTGAAAGAGAAAGTAAAAAATATTTTAGATCGGTTCGAACCCAAATCCACTGTTTATTAGTGTGGAGTCGCCACTTGGATTATCTCTTTCCTGGAATTAGAGTCCTGTGAGACTTAACATCTGGGGGACTGCCCACTAAGACACAGAGATTCGGGTCCGGGATAAGTTGCTTATTTCTTAAGTGATCAAATTATATTACATCTACAGAAAACAGTATTTTCTTAGTTATACATATTCGCACTTAGGTCGTTTTTAGACTTTATATGCATGATTCATATATTGCAAAATAATAAACCATCTACAAAGCGGAATAATAAACCATCCAGAAAGCAGTAAGTAAATGCGAAAAATAAAAATTACAAGGCTTTCGAAATCGGGGGATGCAACCGCTCGCTACCCTATTAATTAAATTTCCTCAAAAATATGTGCAATACCCGAAGGAAAAAATAAAATCGTAAACATACATCTAACCTCCATCCATAAAGGTTAGCACAGGGGATATCACATATATTCGATTTGATTTTAGCGAGGCCCGTGTGACCTAATTAAAACCTCAACAGTTTAAGGTTGTCATTTTAAATAAAAATAGTTCATTTTTATTTACACGTATGTTGATCAATTTTATTAGTGAAAATGATCGCATGGCATAAAGTGAGGTCTGTTATTCGGGAATAATTTTGATTCCGTTGGGGTATTCTAACATAAAAATTAAAAGGAAATAAAATAGAAGATTGAGATGAAGAGAATTATTACAACATTTACAATAATAAATAAAATAATTCCTAGGTTTACAAATAAAAAAAACCAGAAAGAGAAGAAGCAGATGATGAGCTCGGAATTCACAGTTCTAGGAACTCAATGGCTTATCCTTGTGGTATGAATCCACTTCGGCGTATCCGTTCGATCCCTGTGAGTGTTCCTCATTCAATTTGAATTAATTATCGTTTAATGTGGAAAAATAAGTGTTTATTTATCCAAAAAGATAATCAGAATCGGGTTCTAAATTTGTTTTAGACCCGAGAATATCTGAGGATATTTGAAGAAAAAAAAAGATGAAGAAATTTGGGATCCAAATGTGTTATGGATCCAAGAAAATGTTAGAAAAAAAGAAAGTATTTTATTATATTTGTCTGTGTTTTTTATGTGAAGAAGAGAATTTTCGAGCCCCATTCAACCCAAAAATGTCCAACTATTTATAGAAAAATCCAGGAAAATCCAAAAAAGGCAAAAAAGTTTGGCGTTTGGCGACCTCGCCAAACTAGTTGGTGAGCTCGCTAGAGAGGCTGGCGAGCTCGCCAGACTCGCAACTCCCTAGGGATAGCAAGCCTCACTAGTGTTTGGCGAAGTTCGCCAGATCTCTGGCGTGCCTCGCTAGGTCTCTGACGAGGTTCACCATGCCCTCTGGTGAGCCATGCTTCACCAGTGTCAATACCACTTATCATGATAGAAAAATGATGATAACTGCAATTATACAGTTGCGATGTAGTTTCAAAAGATATCGATCCCACAGGGAAGGACCAGCTTTAAAGATCAACAAGGAAAATGGAATGAAGAAAATAAAATAAAATAATTTGAAGTTCTGGATAGGAGGATTAGAATGAAGAATGGATAGATATATGTATGGAAGATTAGAGATTCTAATATATAGATTTTCCTACAAAAGTATAGCAAAGAAAACATTCAAGTTCAACAAAGTTATTACGTTAACTAAACTAATCTAACATAATTGGTACTAGATACTCAGATGTTCAATGATTCACTGCAGAGCAACACATGAAATGACTTTTCTAAATCTAGCGTAAACGAATCAAGACAATTATATAAACCTGGACGATAATATTACTATGCTTAGTACGGGTCGCTCTCACATAGCCACATTTAGGAAGTTACCATTCCAAAAATGTTGGCTCACTAAACATCGTTAAAATCACAGATCCAGTGATTATACACAATCTCGTTAACCCCGAAACTACTCTTAAAGTTAACTCCAAAGTATATAACTTGATTAATATGAAAGACTTAACACGAAATATAGATTATGATACATAGACATATCATAAACTTCGAAATCGAAAGTATAAGTAGAAAGCAAAGCAAAGTTGTAAGGTAAGCAAGTGAAAGTTAAAGTTGATCAAACCATATCCACTCTTTAATGGGAGACGTTAATTCCCGTAATTCTTGCATCTGCTTTGAATTCAGTGTCGGCCCGTACAGAACCTCCGCTAAGATGCTATTCTTTGTGAATATTGAAGAAACGAATGTTGAAGAATGAAAACTTTTATTGATAAGTGATTTGCAAGTACACTTATACAATAATCGCTCAAATATATAGAGAAATCTAGTGATCGAAACAAGGATTCGAATCACTTAGACATTTTCTTGCTAACACTTACGAATATAGCGAATCTAGATATTTTATTCTTTATCTACACACACTATATGTAACCCTATAATGGCACTCTAATGCTCCACATGCATAAAATTGTAAGGTTTGGAACCCTATTTATAGATTTCGAAGGGTTGCGTCTATCTAAACGAAGAGTTATTTCCTTTGGCGAAAGATTGCATCACTTCATTGTGATTGGTTAAGAAGCTTTAATCTTATCCACAATGGACAAGCACCTTTTCATGATTGGTTGACTTCTGATAAGTGTCTTCTAGTTGGTAGTTGATGGCGGTTGATCGCTCTTATCTGGCGGTTGGTAGTTAAGAAGATTTGACCACAAAACCATTGGAGTCACAACCGTGATATACAAGTCGTGACCGTGAATACTTGTCTAGCAACTTTCTATTCTGAAGTATACAAGTCGTGATCGCGAATGATTATCACAACCGTGAATTGTGTTTTTCTTCAGAATTTTTCTTGTAACTTTACAGATCTTTGATAGCTTCAATCCTAAGCCAAATCTTTAAGTTCTACGTATCTTTTCGCACCTTTTTCACTCTTTTAACATAGAATTCCACTTTAGATTATTTTGCTCCCAAGATTTACCTAGTATCTACGTTTGCATAAAATCAACTACATACCACATGAAATCTTTTATATGAAGCATAAAAATGACTAAAACTATAGTGTTTAATGTATAAAATTATAATGATAATAAGTGTAATTATACACTTATCATGAATACCTTTTTTGTTACTTAATAGATTTATGAAAATATTTAACCAAGTTAAGTTTTTAGATGTGTGCTGAGTGATGATGTGCTGAGCGAATCTAAAAACTTATAAACTGCTAAGCTTCGCTGGACAATTTATCTTCAATCGCTTGCTGAGGTTTCTACTCAGCATGGATTGGTTTTTCAAGCAAAACGGTAAACACAGAAAGAATGATGAATGAGTTTGAGCGTGATAAATGCTAAAGTGAATATTTAGAACTTTAACACCTAGTTTTATCCTAGTTCGGCCCTGATCCTACATCCAATCCCCGAATTCCTTCTTCAAGCTTAAATCTACTATTGTTCATTCCTTACTTAGGTGGAGCAACCTTTACAACTAGTAGACCCGTTTTACAGAAAGTACCTTTCTTTCTAACTACCACTCAACTCAGTTTGGCTACCCTTCCCAAACTGACACTCAGATTTGAATATAAAGTTTGTGAACTGAATTAAACTTATAAATTGTTGAATCCTTACAATTTTAAATCTAAGATTGATTCTCTTTATTAGAAACATATTGATAGTGGTTGTTTGCTGATTGCTTGAAAATGGAATTTCTTGAAGCTGGGAATATTTGCGTAGAGTTTCACCTCTTAAAGAAATTCGAGGTGATGATTCACCAAGTTTGAACATCTACTTGAGTCTTCTATTTATACTTGAGGCTTTGCAAAGTAGCTATTGTAATCTTTTCATCCTTGCAGCTCTTCAAATTCTCTTCTCTTCATATCTTTCGAATCTTCCCATTGGAGACAGATTCCAGGATGTTTAGAGATAGCGATTTGAACGTTGATAAAATTCCATTGACAAAATCTCGTTTTTCTTCTAGCAAACCATTCTGGTAGAGAGGTGCATAAAATGTACATGGAATCTTGAGATTAGATGACATTGCTGATGCTTGCAAAGATGCGCGGAGACACTGTGAAATGACACATGTCAGAGAATTCTTTTTGCCTTGGATTTTAATAAGGAATCTCCGACATTCTGTACTGACACCTTTTTATCTTGTAAGAACCACTGGAAATCTTCTTTAATTTCAGCCCTTTTCAACTTGAAAAGCATATAAAGAATATTTCATTTCTCAGAGAACACGTTAATAGCACAAGTGTCATTTAATATTTGTGTGTCAAACATTTTAGCTTTTAATTAACAAAAGCTAACTCATCACAACTGAGTTAATATCTTTCTAAACTACGTAGTAGTCAGCATAGACTCAGCTTTTCCTACTCTAAGTCATAACTTAATTAATTACTCCCTTATGCCGATGACTTCCCTTAGTCAGCTTGAACTCCCTCATACTGAGTGAGTCTTCTTCAAGTAGCTCAGCTCCTTTATACTTAGTGGATTTTTCATCATTTTGGGATTTTGTATTACTTCAGCTTTTCTTTAAGGTTGAACACTTTGTATGAGTTCCTGCATCATATATTCAACACACAGCAGAAACATACATACATCATAAAATATTTAAAGTTAATAAGATCTTAACTTGAGATATAAACTTGTAATTTTTATTGATCGAAATTGCTTAATCAATACATGATTTATATCCTGAACTAAGATTTATTAGAAGTCTATAATCTACTAATACCAAGTACAAGGCCTTATTTTCTAATTTTGGAAGAGGAAGAGGAGGGTCTAGTCTTGTCTTGGTTTTAATTAGGAGGTTGTTACTGCTGAGGTTGTTAATGATGTAGAGTAGGAGGAGGATACTGAGGTTACCTAGGAAGAGATCCCTTATTGAGGTTTGCTATTCTGAGAGCATCTTCAACTACCTTCTCCCCCTTTGATATTTGACCCTTCAAAATTTATTCCACGTAGAGATTAAAGGCATCAAGGGCAGCTTGGAAGTCCTCTTACTAGCTAATTATCTTCGGGGATATCTCCCGCTCCAATTGCTGCTTGCCTTTTGAAGTTAAAAACTTTTGATCATTAAACTCGCTGAGAAGGAGATGGTGACATCTGGAAAGGTGCACGATTTGATCAAAACATTTACAAGCGAACTGTTGAAAGCATTGAAGCAAAGCTCTGAAATCTACTACAGATAGTGCGATCTTCAATTGCGCTTCTATATAAAGAAACTTGGGTCCAATGGATGATATACACTGAGCTATGTAATCAATGTCTTTAGTATCCAATTCACCAGTCTTGACAAGAGTCCCAACGCTCTTGTACAGGACTTCCATCTTTGATTTGATAACATTTAGCTTGGCATGAATAATCACTAGTCTCGAGGCAAAGAGATTCTGTAGGAGGAAGGCTTGGAGTTGGAATCTCTGGAAAGATCTTACCCATTATAGTGATAAGGAATTTTTGAGATGAGGAGATCTTGGCATCTATGTTATCATTAACGTCTCTACTAATGTTGTTTATCCTTGAATGGAGAGAGTAGAGATTTAGCATAGGCTTCTTATCCACCTTAACAGATATGCCCGTCAGCAGCTTCACCATCTGATCTTGCTTGTTATTGTGATTCATCAAGAACTTGGACATGGTCTCCAAAACCTTTACCATGATGTGGCCTACATCCTTAGTAGTTTTGATCTATTTGAGCATATTTTCCATCTTCTGATTGGTGCTCCTCTTTATTTTGGCTTGTTCCTCACGAGCTTATGGGGCTGTATCACTTGAGTTTCCATGTTGGAACTCAAGGAGCTCAGTTGCTTAGCAGTAGTATCCATGCTACCCTTTATCCTTCTTGTAACAGCGTTAGCTAATGTAGTAAACATTGAGATAGAGTAGATTTCTACCCCAAGCTGGGCTACAGACTCCGATAATCCGGTTAGGATCAAAGCCATCTTATCTACCAAACTCTTGGGGCTCTCTTTTACCAAATGATTTCGAATTACAAATAAATTACCATGAGTCTCTTCAAACTCCTCAAAGTAGATAGATTAAGTAGGCAAGCTTGTGTGTTCTTTGAACACAGGCAATTTAGCCTTGGGTTTGGAAGAAAAGCCTGTCAATTCTTGAGATAGTAGCAAATTACTAACTTCTCCGTCTAACTCAGCATTAGTTTTGAGCATTGGGAATTTCTTCTTTACCAGCTCTCTAATCTAAGCTACGATGGATGCATCAGCCATGTCCTCATGGACCGGCTCTCTACTTGGTTTAGGTATTTCACGGGCTATAAAATTTACCTCAGTACTCTGACCAATTACTTTTCCCTGCTAAGCGGAGTTCCCAGCGTTAGGAACTTCCCTAACCAAAGGGGTTAGAGGGGTAGTGGATGGGTTTGAAGAAGGGGTAAGTTTAGAGGTTCGTACATTTGAAGAAGTAGGGGGAATTGTTTTGGTCTTTTTGAGTGGAATAGAATGTTCAATAGCTCTATAGGTATGCGTTTGTGTTTGTGTTTGAGTTTGTGTTTGTGTTTGGGGAAGAGAAGAAGTAGAGGTTTGAGTATTATTTATTAGAGAAGAGTTGGGAGAGAAAGAATTATGGCTTTTAGTAGGAGAAGAAGGGATATTTATATGTGAATTTTTGGTATTAACATAAGAAGAAGGTATAATGACAAGGGAATTTACAGTATTTGAATGAGGAGGAGGAGAATTTATAGAGGTATTTCAATTTCTATAGAAGTAAGAACTGGGGTATTTACAGAATAGTTAGGTTGAGGATTTACAGAAGAAATCGGGGTAGGATTTAAAGGTAACTCTAGGTTAGCTATTTGACCCAAGGATGGGTCAGCTTGAGGTAACTCAAACTAAGTAGAGGTTTCCTTAGTTTGAGTAAAATTAGGTATGGGGATGTTAGATTCAGGAAGATCAGACTCTTCCTGAACATGGTTGAGGGTAGCTCTAACATCCTCATCACTACTCACCACTTGCACATTTCTTTTCAAGGGCTGGTGGTGGTAGAACAGTTTTGCTGAGTGCCCTTTGCTTTGACAATTGCTTCGTTTAGCTCAACGACAGCACCAGGACTCATAGTGCCCTTATCTTTAGATTTCGAGGCCTCGCCCTGCTCCTCTAATTCCTCATATATGACTAATTTGTGCTTTCTTTGGCACAGGGTTTCCTTGGCCTCAATCTCATCTTTTTTCTCCTTAGCCTACTGCTCAGCTTGGAGTTTTGCCTCACCCTCTCTCTGAGTGCGAGTCCTGGCCTTCATTTTCCTCCTTTGACATTGGGGCTGAGCAGGGACTTCATTGGATGCTGGCTTTGTTGGGCTCTTCTTACGAGCCTCAGAAGAGGCATCCTTTGGTTTAGGAGAAGAAGAGGTGGTAGAGACTTGTTCTAAAATGATGGAGATAGGAAGATGGTTGCTAGAGTCCTCGCTCCCGTCAAAATCCACCATGAATCTGTCTTCTTCTTCCTTTGGGATGTCCACAGGCACTACTATTAATACGCACTTGAGCTTGCACTTTTGTTCTACGTAGCATGAACCTGATCATGACTCAGCTTGGTGAAGTGAATGAGATCCAGGTTCTTCTTCACCGACAGCACTGTGTCACCGGACTCCCCCAAAAACTATGCTATTTCCACCTTCAATACCCTCATTAGTTTGGTAATGAGGTATCCATAGTGGTAGATAGTAGTCAGCTTGGTCAAGTTGTGAAGGATCACCACAGGCCAATTTAGTTTCTTACCCTCTACCATATGGTAGACCACACACCTCTCAAAATAGGTGTAGATGGACATGGATCTAGTCTTTGGTAGCAGCAACTTCAGCACCAGCTTATGGCAAGCTCTCGTAGTCCAGCTCATCCCACTCGCTGCTATCTCCTCGAAAATGTAGTTGGAGGGGAGCTCTAAATCCTCAAGGATGGCCACTGGGTGCCTTTATGAGTGTTCGCCACTTATCAACTGATAAGTTTAATAGTTTGTTCACAAGATTCGGCTATATATCAACAGTGCCAAAAACTTGTTCATGAAAAATATAGGTGTTATCAATACCTCATATCAAATAGAAAAATGATGATAACTGCAAGTATACAGTTGCGATGTAGTTTTAAAAGATATCGATTCCACAGGGAAGGACTAATTCTAAAGATCGACAAGGAAGATAAAATAAAGAAAATAAAATATAATAAAGTAAAGGGTAGGAAAGAAGGATTAGAATGAAAAATGAGTAAATATAGGTAAAAAAGATTAGAGAACCTAAATATATAGATTTTCCCTACAAAATAAGGATAGCAGAGAAAGCATGTAAGTTCAATAAAGATGTTACGATTCACTAAACTAATCTAACAGACTCGGTTCTAAATATCCAAATGTTCAATTGTTGACCGTAGAGCAACACATGAAATGACTTTTCTAAACCTAGTGCAAATGAATTAAGACAATTATATAAACCTGGACAACGTCAATACTATGCTTAGTACGGGGTCGCTCTCACATAGCCATATTTAGCAAGTTACCATTCCAAAAATGTTGGCTCACTAAACAACTTTATATCACAGATCCAGTGATTATACATGATATCGTTAACCCCGAAACTACTCTTAAAATTAACTCCTACGCATATAACTTGATTAACATAAAAGACTTAACATGAAATACCCATTATGACACATAAACATATCATAAACTTTGAAATAGAAAGTATAAGTAGAAAGCAAAGCAAAGTTGTAAGGTATGCAAGTGAAAGCTAAAGTTGATCACACCGTATCCACTCTTTAATGGGAGTCGTCAATTCCCTCAATTTTTGCATCTGCTTTGAATTCGGTCTCGGCCCGCTATTCTTTGTGAATATCGAAAATGAATATTGAAGAACGAAAACTTTTATTGATAAGTGATTTGCAAGTACACTTATACAACAATCTCTCGAGAATATAGAAAAATCTAGTGATCAAAACAAGGATTCTAATCACTTAAACATTTTCTCGCTAACACTCATGAACATAGCAAACTCTCACACTATATTTCTCTCATGAACTCTAATATTTTCCCTCTCTGGTTGCCCACACTGTGATGCACCCCACTGCAGGAAATTTGGAAAGTTTGGAGCCCTATTTATAGAGTTTAAAGGGTTCTGTCTATCCAAACGAAGGGTTGTGCCCATTGGTGAATGATTGCATATCTTCATTGTGATTGGTTGAGAAGCTTTGATCTAATCCACAATGGATAGGCACCTTTTCATGATTGGTTGACTTTAGATAAGTGTCTTTTCGTTGGTGGCGGTTGATCATGCTTATCTGGCGGTTGGTAGTTAAGAAGATAAAACAAGAAAACCGTCCAAGTCACGACCGTGATATACATGTCATGACAGTGAATCTTTGATTGGCAGAATTCTGTTCTGAAGAAGAATAAGTCACGACCGCGAATGGTTATCGCGACCGTGAACTGCACTTTCTTCAGAATTCTCCTTGTGACTTCACCGATCTTTGGCAGCTTCGATCTTAAGCCAAATCTTTGATTTCTACGCATCTTTTTGCATCTTTTTCACTCTTTTTTCATAGAATTCCACTTTGGATCATTTTACTTCCAAGATTTACCTAGTATCTACATTTGCATAAAAAACAACTACATACCACGTGAAATCTTTTATATGAAGTATAAAAATGACTTAAAATATAGTGTTTAGTGTGTAAAATTATAATGATAATAAGTGTAATTATACACTTATCACCTAATATAAACCCCTATCAATAGTAAGAATCATGAGTTTAACCTTCTTATTGGCTGTTCATCATTCCCAATTACAATCAACTTCAGGCAGGCTATTTCATATTCTAAATGCAGCAGCAACATTAATTCGGGTCCATCATCTATCGGGGCCTATTCTTACTCGGATTTGCCTTCCGATGCGGCTGCCTTTTTTAATAGATGGGTGGCAAAAGAGGCTTTATCTCTGGCGGCTAACAGTCACGGTAAGTCAAAGGAAGGTACAAATGTTTCATTATCTTCAAGTTCGAATAGTTCACTGGAAGTCAATGCTAATGAGGTTGCCTTTCCTTAACCGAGTAAGTCCTCTTCAGGCCTGGACATTCATAACCGCAATAGGCTAATCATTCTATCTCATTTGCAAGACCCGATAAATGAGGATCGTGCTCAAACAATAACTATTGGAGATAGGCTCAGCTCATTCAAGGAGTGTGACAAACAATCTATCTTGCACGCTACGGCTAGGAATGCCACTACCGTCTAATAGGTATGGTATACCAAGGCTTTTAAGTTTGCTTATGATGTTGTCTTTTTTTATTAGAATTGCAGAGGGAGTATGAAAAATAGAGCAAAACAAGGTTTTGTTCATTTGCACATGCGCATGCATAATCTTCATCTTATTATTTTAGTTGAAACTAAAGCGTCGGTCATCTCCAACCACACGATTCATAGCGTCTGGGGTCACAATAACTTCTCATTGCATCATGTTGCATCTCAAGGCCTCTCGGGTGGCTTATTGATTACATGGAATTCCTCAGTTATCCTTGGATCGGTTATCACTTCAACTACGAGATTTGTCCTTCTCCAATGTACGTTCATGCAAACTGTGTTCCATATTATTACTTTATATGGTTCTATTATTGGGGAGGAGTGGCGGTCCATGTGTCTGGAATTATAGTCACTTACACACCAATACAACAATCTAATCATCTATGGTGATTTTAATGAAGTTCTAGACAATTCAAAAAGATCGGGGCAGCGGGTATCACCATTCATGGCTCATTTTCAAGACTTTGTATCTCAATGCAAACTCCATGATCTACCGCTACAAAGGAGGGACTATACTTGGCATAACAAGTAAGCTTTTTTCCAAATTGATCGTATTTTAGCCAACTCGGAGGTAATAGATCTTTGGCAGACAATGACAGCTTCTAAAGTTAATTATGCCTTATCCGACCATCTATCGATTCTTTTTTTATCTAAGGAACTTATCACTAGCGGTGCGAAGCCTTTCAGATCCCTTAATATGTGGTGGGATCATGATGAATTTGACACTTTCATCAAAGGCACTTGGGACTGTGTTTGTCACTCTCATGGCACTAAGGATATAAATTTTAAGCTTCGGTATCTTCGGAACTCTATTAAACAGTGGCATGCTTCACATTTTGGTAATCTTGAACGACGAATTAAAGATGTGGAAGCTTTAGTTCTATCACTCACGTTTGGCTCTCAAACCCAACTAATAACAACAACGGCTTCCACCCTTTTGGATTCTTCTCATTGTGAACTAGCCACTCTACGAAAGAATCATGAAAGCCTTCATCACCAAAAATTGAGGGTATCTTGGACCCTTTTGGGAGATAGTAATACAACATTCTTCCATTTTACTACTTCATCCCATTACAAAAACAACCTAATTTCATCTCTCGAAATAAATGGGAATCTTGTCGAGGACCCGGCAAGCATCACATCTTCCATTTGATCATTCTATAAAGAGATTTTTCTAGCTACCCTAGTTGTCCCCTTCTCCATATCTCGGCTTAATTTTACCAAACTAGCATCAAACCAAAATAATATCCTTATCTCGCTATTTTCTATAGATGAAATCCGGGCAGCAATTAACAATTATGGCAAAAACAAGTCACCAGGACCTGATGGATTCAATTTCTATTTTTATTCTCATGCTTGGGACTTCTTGAAAGATGATATTATAAATGTTTTGATACATTACATGAGACGGAAACTATTCCCAACTCTATTAAGAGTTCTTTCACAGTATTGCTGCCCAAAGTGGCAGGTTCGACGGTAATTACTAATTATGGCCCAATTGCTCTCATTCATAGCATTTATAAGATGGTCGCCAAAGTGCTAGCCTCAAGATTACAGCTGATACTTCACTAGTGCAGAATAGGCTTTTAGGGACGCACTATTAGGAAGGATTCTACAAGAAACCATTTGTGAAAGTTGGGAGAAATTACGGAGCAAATATTATGGATGGTTGTTACGTAAAGACCATTCGTAAAGATAATTAAAAAAGCACGGAGGCACTCATTACGGATATTTGTTACCAAAGAACCATCCGTAATACTAGCTTTTTTGTTTAATTGCCGTAGCATTACTGATGGTTTTTATTAAACAAAATATGTGTTGAAAATAAATATCGCATTGCGGACGGTCATTATGTATTAACCGTTCGCAATACCCTTCCAATAAATCCCCAAATCGATTAGTATGTACTGTCATCCTCTCAATCGTTCTCGCTGCTGAATCTCTGATAACTCCAGCATGTCCATCGCTCTACCGCCTCCATCGCATCTCCTTCGTAACTCAACATCCTTGTCATTTTCTACTTTCCCCCATTTTTTTCATTTTTAATTTGATCAACTAGCTGCAGAAGCCGAAGGGGTCAAAGTATTTGGAAGAAACTAGAATAAAGCTGTTGCCTTTGCTCGGGATTGAGGCTTCTACTTTTTTAATCCGAATATCAGCTGTTTGGCTAACGAGAAAATTTTACTAATAAAGTAAAGTTCTCCTTTAATTTGATTATTATAATTGGGACTTTAGTTGGAGAGGTTTTAATGGCTGAAACTGAGGCTAATTAATAGGGTGAAGATGATAGTTGAAGCAAAAATTAGGGTTGAGGAGAAACTGTTTGCTAATCTGAAGATTGGGCATTAATCGATTTTTTCATTAATGATTTAAGTGGTGGAATGTTTCTCTCTTTGGTTAATATCGATTTGTTCCTATATGCAGTTTTTGCTATGATTTTTTGAAGTAAGAGTGGCGGAAAAACAAGCTAATCTTCTTCTGTTTGGATTAAAAGAGGTAAATTTCTTTTCCGTGAAATTATATACAACTTCTTATAGGTTGCACTAATATATAAGAGATAAAGAACTCTAGATGAGGTTCATTAAAAGATCAGATTTTTATTTGATTTTCATCAAATCTTGGCTTGATTTTGATTGTCTATCTAGTTTGAAACTTTTGATGTTTTGGCATACAACTACAGGTCATATATTTAATTTGGGCCTCAATTTATCGTAATAAATCATGAGCTAATGTTGCTTCTGAACTAATTTTGCAAAAAAAAAAAGCAAAATTTTGGACTATTCTCACAAACAAGCTCTGTTTTGGAACAAATTGATAAGCCAAGTTGAAAGGTTAATCAGACTTTAGTTGTCAGTTTATTATATATACGTTTGAATGAAGTGGAATGAAATGCTACGTGTTTTGCTTGGATATTTTTCTAAAACTAACTTAGCAGAGGAAAAGAAAAGAATTTTTGGCTATCGGTTGGAACTGGTGCTGGGCTTCCTGGACTAGTTTTGGCTATCGCTTGTCTAGGTGATTCTGCTCTAAAGTGTTTAACGTTCATATTTGTTTTGCGTTATTTACATCCGCTAATAATTTTCTGATTGAGATTAGGTTGGAAGGTTTGGAGTCCATGAATAAACGTTGGAAGGCAAAATTTTCTTAGCCCATTTTTTTAACCTTATGCAGTTATTCGAGCGGGCATGGGATAGTGAAGTGAAAATGGAGTGAGGCTCAACTAGGCTTCAACTGTCCGATTACCCTTCTCTTGTGGGACTTTTGTCGAACACCTTCCCTTCTTTAAACCAAAACCCATTCTTCATCCCGTAGTTGATTCTAAGAAGTTCACTACCACAGCTGTTCTCGACTCTTTTCATTTTGAAACCCTAGATTCCTGCCAAAAAGACCAAATTCATCTCTACATTGACGCACTTCTCGACTGGAACTAGGTCGTTCCCTTCTCTAATATTTTTCTTCATGCTCAATTCGCTCAGTTTTATCTTTTTCTTCTTTCCGGTTGACTAAATCTACAAATTGATTATTGCAGAAGATGAATCTTGCTGCTATTACTGAGGCGGACGAAGTCATGAATAGGCATGTTGAAGACTCGCTTGCCATGTTGCATCCTATAAGTGACTCTTACCTTTCTCATTGTCTTCCTCTAGTTCAGGTTGGAGGGCTGTTTATAGCAGTAAAGGGCCATGATCCCCATGTAAGTTTAAGCTCTCCAGTTTTGAACTTCAACTAACTGCTAAACCTATTTGTAACTCTTACTGGGTTGATTATCCTATGAAATTTTGCGGTGAATAACATGACATGCCATAGCTTACTTTGAGTTGGACGTCTGTTTAAATTTGACTATTGGAGAATGGTAGGTTCTGTATATATGTTCTTATAAAGTGGTTGTCTTTAATTTTTTGAGGTGGTATCTGTAATTATATGAATTAGTGAATTGCTACACTATTGGATAGCTCTAACATTAAAAAAGGGATTGCTTAATTAATATTTTGTTTTTCTCTTTTGATATTTCTTGATTATGAGCCATCAGTAATATTCTAATATGAAAAATGTGGGCTGGAGGAAGTTGTAAATGCAGAAAAATCCATCAAGCTAATGGGTGCATCACTTTGCAACTTCGCTCAGGTACATGTTTATGTATTCTCATCATTCAGATATTGATCCATAGTTTCTTTTACAGTAATCTCTTATGAATTAACGATGCTTACATTCGGTGCTCAATTATATTTGTGTCTATCTTCCGTATGAAGTCAACATGCTATAAAAATGATTCTATGATCAGATTTTACCTACTATAAATGATAATGAAGTATCTTTGTGTACTTAAAACAATGAACTCCTAAGTCCTAACAACTTCAGCTTTGAAACATTGATATCCTCCTATTATGTTTTGTCCCAAAACCAAAATTTATGCACTAGCTGGAAAAAATGAGCATAAAACATAGAGAAAATCAGAAAAAGAGGCATCCTATTATGGACCCTGGATCTGTTCCTTGTTGAGGCCTTAGGGAACAAAACTAAAGTGTTGAGTTGAGGAAGCTAATTTGCTTTTTTTATACCCTTGTGACCCATTTTTGTTTAATTACTGGGATATGGCCCATTAGTAAACACCCTACGATCTCATATTAAACATTCTAACTCTGGGTTTCACTTCATCTGTATGAGATCAACTAAACATTTGATACTTAAATCATTTTATATAGTTTTAAACTTGTCCCATCTTTAAGTAAATAAATCTGAACTATGAATCAATTTTTAATCCTGAATTTGAAACTGAAACCAAAACTTATCTAATTTGCCTAGGTAGCTTAATATGGAGAACTAGGATTGGTCTTAGTGAGACCAGAGATGGAGTTGCAAGCTTTGACTAAAATTTCCCAGTGTTGAATGTTATATTGCATTAAATTGCTGAAGTACAGGACTCCCTTCAATCCAATTTACGTAGCTCATAATTGAAATTTAAAAAATTACTTTTTTTTAAAAAAATTTGAGCATTCGAGATGGTTCTCTTAAGAGATCTTTATTTTGGACGGTTCTTATAAAAGAAACGTCCGTATTGCTCTTTATAGATGGTTCTTATATAAAACCCTTACTTATTTCTCTAAACTGGAGCCCTCTGGTATTTTAGACAGCATTCCGGATGGTTCTCTTAAAAGAACCGTCCGGAATGCTCCTTATTTTGAATGGTTTACAACCGTCCACATTAGTTCCTGAGCAATCGCGTCATGGCCTGTACTGACGGTTCAAAACCGTCCGGAAAAGCCGAAAACAACCGTCCCCAAAAGCCTTTTCTGTACTAGTGCTTCCATCATTAATTTCGGGTAACCAATTCGATTTCATTAAGGGAAGAAGTATTCATGAGTGTTCATTCATAGCCTCGGAGTTGATTCATTCGATAAACAAACAACGCCGCTCGTGTTTCATTCTAAAGCTTGATTTCCACAAAGCTTTTGATAGTATTTCTTAGGCATACATTGATTCGGTTCTAATTGAGATGGGATTCAATTCAAAGTGGATATCTCGGTTGCGTAATTGTAGAGGAAATTTCACCACGTCGATTCTTGTGAACGAGTTTCCATCCGAGCCAATTAGCCTTCGGAAAGGAGTCAAACAAGGGGATCCCCTTTCTCCTTTCCTCTTTGTTTTGGCAGTAGAGGGAGCAATTATTCAATCTCAGCATATCGGAGGGATTATTACTAGGTTTTAAATTGGAAGACTCACTTCCAGATTTATCGTTACTTCAATTTGTTGATGACACGATTTGCTTTCTCTCGACTAATGTGGAAGTAATTCTGTCACTTGTACGCATTCTCAAATGATTTGAATTAATTTCTGATATGTGAATCAACTACCTTAAAAGCTCACTACTTAGCATCAAGGGAGCGAACTCTGTTCTGGAATTGGTGCATCTCGTCTTGGCTGCCAAACTGGAAAATTCCCAATCAATTATTTGGGGAATCCTCTATGTTACAAACGAATGCCAGTCAGCTGTTGGGAACCTCTACTAGTGAAATTCAAGAAGCGATTGGCCAATTGGAAGGGTAACTACTTATCGTATGTGAGCCGACTAACTGTCATTAAATAGGTACTTGCCTCACTTCCCATTTATTTTTTTATTGATTTATAGAATGCCAAATGTTATTAATTCGAAATTGACGAGATTAATGAGAAATTTTTTGTGGCGTGGCAATTCGAGTATGAATGGCATTTGTAAAGTTGACTGGGATATGATTAAACTCCCTAAATAGCTAGGCAGTCTCTATATTCGAGATTTCAAGCTAATTGCAGTTTACTAGTGAAATGGATTTGGAAAATTAGACACTCAAACCGTAATTCGGTTTGGTTCCTTAATTGCATCGACAGGTATGGCTTTTTATGTTGGGATGACTTGGCATCTACGGATTTGTCTTGCTTATCCCCCACTTGGACTGATGTTGTCTTATGTTGTATTCATAATGTGGGATTTTGGGAATTGTTTCTAAGCAATTGTCGAATCAGAATTGGGAGCGGGTCTTAAGCTTCATTTTGGAATGATAATTGGACGTCGAATCAAACTCTTCGGTCCCTTTTTTCGGACGCCGTATGTAATATGACGAATTGTTTCGTTTCTTTGGGATGTGAATTTATTTTTGGACCCAACGCATTTTCAAGACCGTTTTGGGCTAGGAATCTCCATATATCATCTCAAAGAAAGGTGCACTCAGTTGAAGACGTGGATTTGTACCGCTTGTCCGAGCCTGTTTTCGATCTTAGGTTTGACCTCTTTTTCCAGCTCTGATGATGTCTATCTTTGGGTAATTGATCGCCAAAGCGTCTACTCTTCGGCCCCATTTTGTTTCGAATATTACCAAGTATGGCCTCGCCCACCTAAAGACTTCAATTGCATTTGGAATCTTTATGCAACGCCAAGAATATGTTTCTTTGGCTGGCTGCTCTTTCACGAACGGATGCCAACACGCTCCTTCCTTTTTGCAAGAGGATGTAACACAATTCAAGATGATCACTGCCCTTTTTGTATGGTTCTGGAGACATTTGATCATGTTATTCTTCATTGCACACACAGCAGAACTTGGTGGCTCTCAGCATTGTCTTGGTTTGGTAATCCGCTGCCCTTGCAAAACACTACATTTGGATTCCTTGATATGTGGCAGGCTCTTTTCAAAAGTGGTCTCTCAGGCGAATTCGGCTTGTCCCTATGGTTTACAATAGCATGGTTGATTTGGAAGAGACGCAACGACAGAATTTTCAATGGAAGCTCTCCAACGGATGACATTTTGACTACAAGCTTACATTTATGTTTGTTTTTCTTTAAGTGTAATCATCATGTTATTAGCGATTTAGCTTCCGATTTGTTTATCTATCCGGGAATTATAGCTTGTAATGACTCTTTGTAAGTTCTCTTCTTGAGAATATTTTATTTTTAATTTAATGAAAAAAGGGTGGGTGTTTTGTAGGCAAGCGGATACATCAACATAGTTGGGACGTCTGCTCCGAAATTTTCATCCACCCCAATCTTTTTTCTGTTGAAGGAACACATTGTTCCTCCAAGGGTTTTTCAAAAGAAAAAAATTAAGAATTCCACGTAATTGTAGTAAAACTTATGCTACTAATTTCTAATTTCAATTAAGTATAATGAAACAGAAAATCGCTAAACTTTTCCTCATGGATCGAAATTGATATCTCTATACAATTCAGTTACGTAATAAAAACCAAATCAGTTAAAGGTTTCAACTCGCAAACAAATTGAATTAAAAAACACTTAACGAAACAATGGACCATACAACGCCAACTGTAATGAATTTAATCGTACATATTCTAAAATTCCAAATCAAATAAAAGATTAAAAAATTATAAGTATCTAAAGTAATTTCTGTTTGTGATTTATAACCTTATATGACTTTAACTTCGTATAACTTTATATTCATGAACATCAATTCAATTTTGGCAAAACGTCAAATTTTTCATGAACCCTAACTTTATCAAACTGAAAGTCAACAATAATCAATCAGTTCATAAGAATGACCGCTTTAATACCGATTGTAACATCTCGGGTTTGACTAACTGCCCTCATAAACCAACATGACCACTCGCTCACTTCTTGGGAGTTGCTTCCTAGGAGGTCTTGATCAAAGACAACCACTCTTAACTTTGGAATTTTCCTGGATAGGCTTGTGAAAAAAAAAATGTACTAAATATCTCATGTCTTTCTCAACTAAACTCTCTCATACTAGTATAGTCTCAAAATCCTTATCCGTTCTGGAATGTGTTGTCCCATACCAGCATCCTTCATGTCCTCTCTTTGATGAGTTCTTCCTACCCCGGCATCACCCCTCCTCTTAGGACTGGGTTGTTACATGCCCACCAGCTTCCTCCTGGTTGGTTCCCAAACCACACCATACTGGGAGAGGAATGGCTCGGATACTAAACAAGAGAACTTTTAAACTATAATCGGGATAAATCCCAAGATCAACTTGCTAGGAATCAATTGATAAAAACTATTAACAAATAACGATAAGAGAAAATCTACCTTAGTGCGGAATAATATATAACATAAAAAATGATCTATTCTTTCTCCTTTACTTTCTGTAATTGGTGTCTTCAATTGGTCTCTTCATGATAAAATATTCAACGATTTGAATATCAAATTTGGAATAACAAAAAATAATCGACTTAATTCGCTATACATTTCAATTTCCCTTCAATTCTGAATCTTTTCCATTTCTATTATTTTATTTCATATATGATAAAGTAAGATCATTATCCTTTTTGTGAAATGCAAGTTCCCTTTTATGCATTCAAGTCACCGATACAATGTTTCATGTTAATGGTTAATAGAAAAAATGACCGTAATATTAATTAATTAACCACTGAAAATGACATTTATATTATTAATTAATAAAACAAATAATGACATTTATATTGTTAATTAATAAAACAAGGGGAAATTTAAGTATTTATATCAACCAAAGTTTTGGTACATAACTATTTTGACCAAATAAGCTTCAAACTTGCATTCTATACATTCAAAGTTATTTTGTTCTCCTCCACTACCAATTGATGGCATCACAGATGATATCATGCTTTTTTTTAATTTCCTCATCTTATTTCGCCATTATCTTTTATTCCATTCACTTTTTGGACATGCTGCTTTTAAAGTTTTTTGTTCGTCTCATTTTTATCTTCGAAACACCATCCATTGTAATACACTTTTTTGATAAATTTTTTCAACTGTTCGATATATGGTAGGAACATGGTAGGAAGTAAAAAATGACAACTCTGGAAATATTACTGTAGTTTCCTGATAGATAACTAATGAAAGAAGCACCGTCTAGTAGCTAAACATGACATGAGCACTATTTGGTAGGAACATGAACTTGAAAATCAAACAAAACAGAATGAAGTAACAACATGGAAGAAACATGGTAGGAAGTAAAAAATGACAACTCCGGTAATATTATTGTAGTTTCCTGATAGATAACTGAGGAAAGGAGCATTACCCATTAGTTAAACATGACAAGAGCACTGGTAGGAACATGGTAGGAAAATGAACTTGAAAATCAAACAAAATATATGCAGATAACAACATGGTAGGAACATTGTAGGGACATGGTAAGAAGTAAACAATGACAACTGTCAAAATATTACTATAGTATCCTGATAGATTACTGATGAAAGGATCATTATCTAGTAGTTAAACATGACAGGAGCACTATTTGGTAGGAACATGATAGGAAAATGAACTAGAAAATCAAACAAAATAGAAGCAGATAACAACATGGTAGGAACATGGTAGGGACATGGTAGGAAGTAAAAAATGATAACTTTGGAAATATTACTATAGTTTCCTGATAGAAAACTAACGATAGGAGCACTATTCAGTAGTTAAACATGATAGGAGCACTATCTGGTAGGAACATGGTAGGAAAATGAACTTGAAAATCAAACAAAATAGAAGCAAATAACAACATGGTAAAAACATGGTAAGAACATGGTAGGAAGTAAAAAATGACAACTGTTGAAATATTACTGTAGTTTCTTGATAGATAACTGATGAATGGAGCACTATCCAGTAGTTAAACATGACAAGAGTACTATTTGGTAAGAATATGGTAGGAGAATGAACTTGAAATTCAGAGAAAACAGAAGTAGATAACAAGATGGTAGGAACATGGTAGGGACGTGGTAAGAAGTAAAAATTGACAACTCTAGAAATATTACTGTAGTTTCCTGATAGATAACTGATGAAAGGAGAATTATCCAGTAGTTAAACATGACAGGAGCACTATCTGGTAGGAACATGGTAGGAAAATGAACTTGAAAATCAAACAAAATAGAAGCAGATAACAACATGGAAGGAACATGGTAAGGACATGGTAGGAATTAAAAAATGACAACTCTGGAAATATTACTGTAATTTCTTGATAGATTACTGATGAAAGGAGCACTATCCATTAGTTAAACATGACAGGAGCACTTACTAGTAGGAACATGGTAGGAAAATGAACTTGAAAATCAAACAAAACAGAATTAGATAGCAACATGGTAGGAAGTAAAAAATGACAACTCTAGAAATATTATTGTAGTTTCCTGATAGATAACTGATGAAATGAGCACTAGAAATTAGTTAAACATGACAGGAGCACTATCTGGTAGGAACATAGTAAGAAAATGAACTTGAAAACCAAATAAAACAGAAGCATATAACAACATGGTAGGAACATGGTAAGGATATGGTAGGAAATAAAAAATGACAACTCTGGAAATATTACTATAGTTCCCTAATACATTACTGATGAAAGGAGCATTATCTAGTAGCTAAAAATGACAGGAGCACTATCTGGTAGGAATATGGTAGGAAAATGAACTTGAAAATCAAACAAAATAGGAGCAGATAACAACATGGTAGGAACATGGTAAGGACATGGTAGGAAGTAAAAACTGACAACTCTGAAAATATTAATGTAGTTTCTTGATAGATTACTAATGAAAGGAGCACTATCCAGTAGTTAAACATGATAGAAGCACTATCTGGTAGGAACATGGTAGGAAAATGAACTTGAAAATCAAACAAAACAAAAGCAGATTACAACATGGTAGGAACAGGGTAGGGACATGGAAGAAAGTATAAAATGACAACTTTGGAAATATTATTGTATTTTCTTGATAGATAACTGATGAAAAGAGCACTATCCAGTAGTTAAACATGACATGAGCACTATCTGGTAGGAACATGGTAGGAAAAAGAACTTGAAAATAAAAAAAAATAGAAGTAGATAACAACATGGTTGGCACGTGGTAGCTACCAGTTTTCTATCAAAATCGAATGGTTGGAAATTTTTTTTGAAAAAGTACATCATAATGGATGGCGTTTCGAAAATAAAAATGAGATGAACAAA
>CATIWQ010386223.1:0-31851 GCA_949673415.1 Euphorbia schlechtendalii
GAAAAGAGTCATTCACCCCCCCCTCTGACCTATTTAACACCCTTACTGGGTCCAACACAAATCATTAGATATGAAATATAATAAGATCCATTTCAGATTTCAAATTCAATTCCAGTCGCAGATTAAGTCATATACCTGGTATAATGAGTATTATACCTGGTATATGAGTATTATATCTGGTATAATAATCACTATAACAATTAAAAGAATATTCAAATCATTGGAAATGAAGAAAGTATTAAGATCTAAATTCAGATTTCGCATTTGAATAGTATATGGTCATTATACCAGGTATAATGTTAATTACCTAGTATAACAGTCATTATAACGAATAATATTAAAAAATATTCAATCAATTGGATTTAAAGAAGGTATTAATATCAAGTTTCATATTTCACATTAGAATCCATTTTTCAGATCATGTCATTATACGTGGTTTAATACAAACTAATATTATAAAAAATAATTGAAGATAAAAAACGTAATAAGATCAAGTTTCAAATATCGAATTTGAATAATATTGTAGCCATTATACCAGGTATAATGACTATTATACTCGGTATAATAGTTAACATAACAAAGAATATCAGAGAAATATTTAAATCATTGAAGATAATGAAAATTTTAAGATCTAGTTTGAAATTTCATATTTGAAAAATGTAATAGACATTGTATCCAGTATAATGACTATTATACCAGGTATAATGTCTGTTATACCAGGTATAATATCTGTTATACCTGGTATAATAGCTGTTATACTTGGTATAATACCTGTTATAACCGAAATTGATGGTTATTCTTATGTTCATGTATTTTGAAAAATCAAAACTTAAATTCACGTTTTTTGAAAAATCAAAACTTAAAATGTGACATGCCCTAAAATTATTTTGACTTTTTCTAATATTCCCATAAAAACCCCCAATATATAAGCATTGTATGAGTTATACAAAACCAACCCAATAAGGGGTGTAGGCGGTATGACAGTCTATGGCTCATAGTTGAAATTAGCTCAGAGAGATTTTTGTGTTTAAATGTCTATATGTTAACGTGTGAAAGATAAAAATGAATATTTTTCGAGGATAAAAGAATTGGTAACTCATTTGTAATGTAAAGAAATTGAATTATGAGCTTCAATTCCAAGTTTTGACAAAATTATCTGGATCTATTTTTATTACTTTTTTTAGGGAAATACACAAAAATACAATGTTTAGTATAAATAATTACATTTTTATCTGCTACTTAATTTAATTATCAAAAGTGTATTGCCAAGGTTTTGAATTTGTATTTCATCACCTTATATTTATCTTGTGATAACCTCGTCGGATTTTATAGTTATCTTATAGTTTTTTCAAATCAACGTAATTTTGGTATATTTTTACCATGATTTTATTATACTCCATTTATAGTATTTATAATTAATGTAAACATGTTATATTTATGTGTTTTTATTTATTTTTTGTGTTTGAATTTATTTTTGGAATAACAAAATCGCATTTTATAGTTATCTTATAGTACCATATAGTTTACTTATAGATATATTTAATATAACAAAATCGCATTTTATAGTTATCTTATAGTTAATTCAAATTGATGTAATTATGTTATATTTTTGCTATAGTTTACTTGTAATATGCCAAATTGAAATAGCTGTGTTATATTTATTTGTATTTAATTATGTGTTTTAACTATGTGACAACTATAAAATAAATATGCATCAGTAAAAAAATTCGAAAAAAGTATAACATCATGGATTTTATTTAGAAGGGAAACATAAAGATGAAGAAAATATTCTGAAGCGGCATATCGAAAAAAATAAACGGTTTGTGAGATAAATAAAAAATAAGAATTAGATTTAAAAATAAGAATGCAAAAATGTAAAAAAAGAATAGTTTAGAAGGTAACGTTTTTCCAAATAAATTGTTGGAAACATATTAATTATGTAAATTGTTTTTTTTTATTATTTTTATCTAGGCCCAAAGCATGGTTGTTAGTCATGTCCCGGCTCCTCGAACCGGTGAAGCAGAGGGTCTAGGGTTATGGGGTCTACCGAGGTTCAAGCATTTAGAATAAATTTATTAAAAATATTATTTTTAATATTTTAAATGATAAAATATGTTACAGTTAACATCAAATTATTGTGTAATGCTAAAATTAGAATTAAAACTAGTGTAGTAATATTCACACATAATTTTCATTATCTATTAACTAGTAAATTAAATTGTTTTTTATTGAACACTGTATAAATTAAAAAGTGATTAACAAAAGTCAAACCTAAGAAAAGTAAAAAAAAGTTGTTGGTTTGAATTTATAAATCATTGTAATTATTAAATTTATAACATCCTAACACAATTATTCGCAATATAAATGGAAAAATTGGAAATAAAAAACATGAGAGTAGTTAAAGTAAATAAAACTCAACTAGTTACAATTATGTAGAAATACATGTACTACTCTCTCTCCGTTTACTAAATATTGAAGTTTTAGAGGGGTTTTAATTTCTTTTTTTATTATCATTTTGTATTTCCAATATACGTTTTTTCTAAATTTTCCATTCTCATCCATATTAATTTGTTCAACTTTCAAGATAAATCATATTCTAATATCCAATAACAAGATGAGAAGACTATAGAATCAATATATATACACTTGAAAATTGTTTTTATTGAACATATTAATGAAGTCTTGAAATTAGGGTAAGACATTTATGAAAGGATAGATTTGTAAATCATCTTATTCGGTTAATTGTTATCTTAAAAACCGTGAATTAGTTAAAACGACAATATTTAATAGCCAGAGAGTGTATTATTTAGAATTAATTATCATTATTTATTAATTAATAAATTGTATAAACTGGAATTTAATATATTTTTATTTAAAAAAGTAAAACTAAAATTTTAACTTGTTATTGACTAGTCAACTTTGGACTTTTAATGGGTTAATTAGACCCAACCCATATTACCATAGGGTCCGGATATGATCAGCCAGACTAGTCCAAAAGTGTTAGGATCTTCGGGCGCCTTAACTTGCCAAAGGTAGCATGAATACTCTCAAAATAGGGTCAGATAACACATGGCCAGCCTAGCCTAGCCTCTGGATCTTTAAATTAAAATATTTAGGCTCAACCTTCATCAATGGGTACAGCGTTAAATGCTAAATGCTAAAATATACAAAGCAAATGTGGGGAGGGACCAGCACAGCACACAAATGAGAAAATGCAATGTATTGTTTTAGAAGACCTTTTTGCCCCTGCCTTGGGTCTCACTAATAATTCTCTCAACTAATAAGAAAAGCTCTAGCATGCTCATTGGTCATCTCCCTCAACAAGACAAGGGGCAAAAAGGTCTTCAAACAAAAAAAAAAAGACATGAGAGAACACAGCTGGACTTCCACCACAACCATCTTCTATATTCTGCTTGTTTTTGTCACTTTACAGCTTTTCTGTTTCTCTACACATTAAGCATTTAAGCCTAAAAAACAATAGCCATTTTGAATTTACGTTCTTTTTTAACCCAATAAATGACAAGTCACATACATGGCAATAATAATAAGGAGAAGAAACACAGATTTTAAATGGAAATTAGATGTTTCAATTCAAAGCACATAGCTTTACAAGTTCACAGCATACAGAAATACTTCTTCAGGAAGCTAATTGTATTGAAAATTTGATGAACTGTAATCAGCACATAAATTACAGGCAATAAAAGAATGATTATCCAAATGAATCATGATCAAGCCACGAACTCATGGAGAAGATTCTAAATTACATCTCAAAATCACCAATAAACGCCTATTAACATCACTAATATTACACACCTTAGCAATCAAAAGCCATAGCCACAAACCGCATTAAAAAGATAGGCTCGAAAATGCAAGAACGAATGCTATCAGCAAAGTGAACAGCTTCGATCTGTCAATAAGGATCGATGCAGCAAAAGAGATATCTTGTGGCCTGGAAAGAAAAAAAACAAAGTTAAATCAAATTGGAAAAATACCTCAGAAAATACAAAATGAATGAAAAATAAAAGCATGCTATACTTCTGCATCTTGCTAAGAGTGCCACAATAGAGGGCATTGTCTGGAATGGGAAACTCGGTTTTATTAGTGGCTTCTGGATTCACAACTCTAACGTACGTTTCTTGGCCGAGATACCACGAATCGAGGTTTTCCGCTCTCAAATTCCACACTCCAACATTATCAAGCGACACCAAAATGGCTGTCCAAGCTCCAGGATAAACCTATCCCCACAAAAAAAGTACAGATATTATACTAAAGATCAACACTTTCATATTGATACATTAAAGAAACGAAACATCGCTCAAAATACCTGAATCGTAGAGCGAGCAATACCGTCCCATTTGTTATACGTTCCCCTACTATTCTCCGTCCATTCACCATAATCCATCCTGAAATACTAAAATGATCAATATTTGAAAGCATTTTCTCAAGAACAAAACTGCGATTTCAAGAGAACAACGATAATCCTTACCCAACAACGAAAAACGCATATCCACTCATGTGATAACTCTGCATCTTAGTGTCATTATTCTGCAAAATAACTTCCATGAATCCTCTATAAGTCCCGTTAATCACCGAGGTTTCCATCTTAGTTGGCCCAGTTAGTGGTTTAGTTGGGAAGTCAAGCTTGTAAACTCCCTTCACTTTGAAATGGTCGGCCAGCCTTATTGGAGTGGCGGGGTTCACGAACGAAATCCCACTTAGAGTGGCCCGTTTCTTCCCGCTAATCGTCACCAGCGGCTTGTTTTTCAGGACGTAGATTTCGGTGACATTGATGGAGCCGTATTTAAACGAGCCCTGTGGGTTAGGACGGGCCCCGCTGGCAGAGACGTTCCATCTGATCGATCTAGCCTGGTTCATTGAAAACGTTTTGTCGAATTCGTCGTTGGGCGATTCGGGTAGCGGACCCTTTGCCTTTCCCTTGGAGTTCGAATAGTGCAGGATTCCGACGCCAGTTACCCTTTTCCAGTTAGATTCGTTCACGAACCTCGCGCTGGCTACGATGTAGTAATCGGAACTTGCGTTTTGATCCATGGTTACTAAGAAGGAATAGGATTGTCCTACGTGGATGTCTAAACTAGTGTAGTTCTGTTGCACTGTGTATGATCCCTCTGATTCTGCTAGTAGTAGGTTGTGGTTTTGAATCCTGAAATTCAAACTAGTCGATGTTCCAACATTGTGTACTCGAAGGCGGTACGTTTTCCCTGAAAACGTGCAACCATCACATTCTAATCCAATCTACAGGTATTTTGACACTACCAACTCAGTAAAATACAGAAAGTTCCTGTCTTTAATAAACACATGAATAAGGGTAAACACAAACAATAAAAGGGCATGTTTGAAAGTTCCACTTACAAACTTTTACTAGAACAACATATTTTTTGGCATTGGACAAAAGATTTCGACTCTTACTACTAATTAATTAGGAACTGTTTGCTATTAATTTTCAAAGCTTTTGGAGACAACAGCATAGAATAACTTGAAAGTAGAGCTTTTCAGAAAAGCAAGCAAAATCCCAAACTGGCCCTAAGTTTCACAGATTGACTAATTCTACTACAAAATTTGTTTCAACCGTCATACCTGGTTGAACATCAATAGTTTCAAAATCAATGCCATCTGGAACAAGTGTAGTATTGTACTGATAAGGGCCTTTGCCATTAATAAGAACTCCATCTGGCATTCCAAGGTCCTTCCCTGCATCAAGGGTCTTCCTCAAAGCCTAAAACCCGAAATCAAACAACTTATTTTACTACCTTAATCAGCAATTTGGAATTAAACATATTAAGTAAGTACTTACTGTGTGGTTTCTTTTGTACCAGTCTCCGATAAGAATGACAATGTCTCCATGGGGAGTATCAAAAGGGATTGGGATAACATCTCTGTTGTTTATTATGAAGCTCCCAAATCCCCCTGAAGCTCTTTGCATATGAAGAGACGGGAAGTAAAAGAAACTCCCAATTTGATCCTTAACCTGAAACTGGTAAGTCCAGTTCCACTTTGGGGGGATTGGACAGTTGGTCCCTGGAAGTCCATCTTGCCATGAACTTTTTCTTTGTTGAATTCCAGACCTATGACATCAATTAATTACCAAAAGCACCGTTAACCGGTTTCTGATTTAACAACCAAAAAAAAAAATCTAACTTGTGATGATTCCATGACTCCTACCAGTGAATAAGGAGATTCTCATCCAATTTGTTTCTAACATTGACAACGACATTGTCATTAGTAGTCACATTAACAGTAGGTCCGGGAAATTTGCCATTTATGGCAATAACCTGAAAAAGTAACCCGATTTGGTTATCTACAAACTCATTGTACTATTGCAGCAAAACCATTATCAGATCTGAAGGTAAAGATTGAGACTTTAGAGAGATTCCTTTTAAAATAAAGAATCAAGATTAAAATGACAAAGAAACCCAATTAAAGAAAGAGATCTAGAGAACAAACCTGCTGGGGCACACCAAGAGGAGAAGCGGTGATATAAGAGACCTCGAAATTAAAATTGACAAAAGGATCTCCACCAAAAGACAAGCCAAATAGCAAGAATATGTGGATAAGGAACAAAGGGAAGAATGAATTGAGAGCCATTACTTTTTGAACTCTTTCGAGAGCAATTCAGATTAAAAGAACTTTAACACACAGTTTTTAATTGTTTAAAGTGGCGATTTACATTATCAGAGGGAGATGAAGAAGGAGAAGGCAAGAAGAAGCAGAGGCTCGCAGAAAGACGAAAAAAATGTGAAGTAGAAAATAGCAGAGAGAAAGAAAAACGGCTATATTTCACTTTTAGGGGTGGTTTTTTTGGGTCAAGCAATTTGTTGTCAGAATATCTCATAAGGCCTTTTTAAATTTACAATTTGCAACACTTAATTCTTCAACTTTCAAATTTAACCCATGAAACTTTTTATTAATTACTATTTAGCATCTACATATATGCATCTTTCGTCTAAAATATGTTCTAAAATGCATTTCTTGTTAGTCGTATGTTCTTCTCATATTTAACATGTATAAAAATTTGTCCAAAATTGTATATCAAAAACAAAAAATGACTTTTAAAACGAATATTAGGACAACACATATATTTAGTGATTCATTTCTTTTTATATGGATTTGTACAATATTGCACAATATTCTTTAGGTAGTTTTTTTAAGAAAAAAAATCAACTCGATTAATTTAAGCGTTTAAAATCATTTATGATTTAAATCCACCGTAATTGACTAATTTCCTTATGTTTAGTTATTAGATACAGTAACTGGTTAAATATGAAACTTCAATATAATAGAAAATGTGAATAATTGAATACATATAATTACAAAAAGAAATATTGGATTTTTTTCGGTCACCGGTCACATTTAACTTAAGAATGAGAAATGAAATTGAGGATTTGTAAAGAGAGAAGCAGAGGGTGACAGCCAGTACCAGTTCACATATAAATATAATAAAAGAATAATATAATGCATTTACAGGAATAAAATATAAAATCTTATTGATTGACAATTGTCGTAAGGTACCAAGGCAACGTTCGGATCGGATACTTTCCATTTCCAGCCCAATAACGTTAATGTTCTACTTTGTGGACCCTTTCCGTTCAAATAAAGTCTTCTTTTTTTTTTTTGCTCCTTTTAGGGTGGAACACTTTCTCTCTCTACTCTCCACAATTTCATTCATTCATTGACTAAAATATTTTAGAAAGGCCAAATTCATGATGTTCTATTTGTTTACGTATAAATATTATGCAATAAAATATTTTTTGAATTTACTGGTCTTCGTTTATTATGGAAAATAAATTAAAAAAAAATATTGTAGAAGTCAAAATAAATATATTTTGTAAATAAAAAAAAATGATTTCCTTAAAAGGGATGGGAAAACATTTCCTCTTTCTCTATCACTTTACATCCCTGATTATTACTATCATCATTTTCTGTTCCACTACCACCCACCATCACCACTCTGCTCTCGCTATTACCAACTCTACACCAACTACCATCCCATCATCCTCACCATTATTACCACCATTTCCTTCATTTCACTCTCGCTACCACCTCCACCCCTCAACCACTTCCTCCATCCCACTCTCACTACCACCACCTCTTCCACCCAGTCACCACCACTTCCTCCACCCTGTTATCGCCACCGCTACCACTTACTTCCCCCATCAAACCACCACCACTGCCTCCACCTCATCACCACTACCATTACATCCACTTCCTCCACCTCAGTTTGTTCAATGATCACAACTTCCTCTACCCCAACATAACACAACCACTTTCTCTATCTGGTAGTTGTCACCACTACTATCACAATTTACCTCATCCCACCATCACATATTTTATATTTTGCATATTTCAAAATATATATATGTGTGTGTAAGTTAAATATGAGATGTATAATTTAAACTTGTAGTTTGAAATTTTTTTCAGATGTGTAAACAAACATCATAAATATTTACATTTTTATTTCCCTGCACAATATTTTCCCTTAAACAAACGGAGTTCGGTACCCCCTCTACTAAGCACCAATAGTTGGATGTCACCCCCAAATTTATAAAAAGTTCAAATACCCCCCCTAAACTTGGAAAAAATGAATCAATTAACCCCCTCAAGCTCATTAAACTAGTCACACTATAGCAAGTGTCATACACTCACGTCACCTCACCAAATTTGAAAAGTCAGACCTGTAAAGTTGACACGTGGTAATTTTCTAATTCTTCAACTTTACTCTCTTCCTTGTTCTTTCTTCAGTAGTGCCCGCGTCGCTTACTGAAAAAAATTAATGCCTAATATAAAGAGGCTTCATGTAAAAGTGCTAGCACGTAAAGTGCAAACAATTGAAGTTGTATTAATACTTGTAAAAGATAAAATGAATATAAAATGGTTTAGTTCATATTTTGCCCATAATACTATAATGATTATATGAACCATGAATCACATTTTATTTTAGAATGTCAAATCATGTGCGATTGGTTAAATGTAAAACTTTAATTCAAGCAGAATTCAGTGTTTTTAAAAAATGATAAGTTTTTGAACTTGCAGTTCTAATACCGCATTATGTAAAATATATATGATAAAATGGGTTTTAATTAGAGAAAGAAAAATGAGTAAATGCAATGAGATATTATTCAGACTTCTCACAAACTTCTCTAAACATGTAATGATTATGAGGAGATATATTCTCTTGTGTTGGGATCTAGTAATTTTTCAACATCTCACTAGCTTGGAAGTGCAAGAAAAATTAAATAAGCTAGATGGATGTTGTTGCAGCTTACATATATGATTCGCTGGAATATGATATTTACTTGGAATTTTCTTGAGGGATTAATATTGCCAAAAAAGTATGGCAAACTTGTTTGCCTATATGATTCGTTGGTTTTTTTCTAACAAGGTTTTAACGATGCATATTCATACTACATTGACATATTCTTGCGAATAAGGGAAGTAAACATTGTACTATTTTTCCTTTGCCAAAGATTTTGTCCCACATGGTTTTCCGTGGTAAGGTTTTTAACGAGGTGGTGTCTCGTTCATAAAAATTGACATCAAAAGGGGAGTGTTAGATTTTGATGTTAGAAATCCATCTATTGGTATTGATGATGACAAATACAACTTATCTCCATTTATGTATATTAATATGTATAACTTGTGTTTTTACACGTTCTTGTTATTTGACAATATACAGGCTTGTTGTATTATATACAAAGATAAAAGAAAAAAGATATGTCACACTTTCTCTTAATATTTTCTATTCTTTACTTTTTCATTATTACGTGTAGTATATATTCTTGTTTATTTATTTATTTATAACAACCAATACGCTATTACATGTTATTGAAAAGCCAGAGTATAATTGCAAAGGATGAACTTAATGATCGGATTCTTTTGAATCAATTTGTTATACTCCCTCTGATTTTTTGAAAATTTGAAACCCAAAATACTTGTACCCTCAAAATTCTATGTTTCTTTTCCATTATTCTTCCAAGTATACCGTCATTTATTCGTATGATATTTTCAAGAAAGAATTTGAAATTAGATATATAAACTTGAATTAAATGTAAGGTTAAACTAGTATATTCATACCCTTATTCATTGATTTCCTGATAAATGTGAATTGTGTAAGAGGACAAGTAAAATAAACCAGTAAGTTTTAATTATAAAAAATTGAAACTTTAGAAAAATTGTTTATTTAAATCCAAAAACTTTTACATATTTTATTACAAACACATTGAAAAATTATTTATCCACAAACTGCTGTCTTTTTTCGTTAGGTACAAAAAGAAATTGAATCAATATTCGGCGGCGTTCCTTTTTCATACTTATTGTCTCTCATGATGATGAAAATATTTTTATGATTAATAAAATTAATATTATATATAACATCTCATTTCATAATATCATATTTACATTTAGATACCTATGTTATATTGCATGAAATTTATTAGGCCAAATGCATCAAGACCCCCCTGAAGTTGGTTCAGAAAACCCGATGACACCCTTAACTTTCAAAATAACCAATTACCCCTCTCAACTTGGCAAAAGGACCAGTTACCCCCCTTAACTTGGCAAAAATGCACCATTTTACCCCTTCAATGCCACGTGTTAACTTCTGGTTAAAGAGAGAAAAATCAGAAAAATGATATCTTTGAAAAGTCAAACCAACCATATTCTGACACGTGGCATTGAGGGGGCTAATTGGTGCATTTTTGCCAAGTTAAGGGGGGTAACTGGTCCTTTTTGCCAAGTTGAGGGGGGTAATTGGTCCTTTTGAAAGTTGAGGGTGGCATCGGGTTTTCTGAGCCAACTTCAGGGAGATCTTGATGTATTAGGCCAATTTATTATATGATATAATTATTTATCATATATTGTTTTAGACATTAGTTTAAGTTATATAAAATGCGAAATTGAATGTTTAAATAGATAGTTTCGGAATGTTATTTAGAGGAAAATAATTATAAATAGTTAAACTATTTTAGTATCATTTGGGATTGTTATTTATTAGAATTAGTATAGAATAAGTATGAGTATAGTATAATTATGAGTATTGGTATTTATACTTAATAATATAAAGGAGAGGTAAATTAATCATTTTCTTTGTATAAAAAGAATGAGATAAGAATGAATTCATTAGAATTCATCCCAAACTCAGAAAAACCAAAAAGAAAAGTAGAACTTAGACCCTAGAAGAGAAAAGAGGAAGAAGAAGAAAAAGGAAGAAGAGAAAGCAGGAATCAGGTATATTTTCGATTTTGTAAGGATATTTTCGTAAGTTAGAGATAGAATTCTTAGTTAAGATGTAAAGAAGAGTTGTAGCTCTGTATGTTAGGGTTCTTGGTGTAAAATTTGGGGATTTTTCAATATGTGGATTTTTTTCTATAATTGATTGAATTCAGACTATTCAGAACAGAATAGTCATAGCAACAGATTGGGATTCAAACTGATGATGCGGTTTTTATACTAATTGTAAAATTCTGAGAGTTTGATATATTGTACCCTAGCCTGTCTAGTTTATTTTACAAAAAGAATGAGTTCAATCCAAGCTTTGTACGAAAGGTTATGGTTGTTTCACTAAGAGTTGCTCAGGTGAAAGGGGACAAATGTAGGATATGAAAAATTTATTCACCGAAAATAGTATATTGATTGGATGATTCTGAGATTTTAGTATGTTATACCTATGTGTCTTAGAAAGAGAATGGCTTTAGTTTTAGGTCGTTTGGTTAAGTATTTTGAAAGTTATGAGTTTTTAAGTAAGGCAATGTCTTGATAGGATCAGTTCTGATTTCTGCAGGAAAAAAACTGATATAGTGTGTGAAAATAAAAATTCACTATAAATCGTATATATGTTGGAAGATTTTGAAATTTTTATATGTTATATAATTATGAGTTAAGAGTTAAAAGAAACTGAAACGATAGTAAACGGTTAAGTATTTCGAGAGATGGATTTTAGAAGTTAGTAAGGTCATGAAAGTATAAAGTTCTAATTGTAGGATAATTATTAAGAAAAAAGAAACTATCCATTGTATAAGAATATGATATAAGTTTGTATTTATTTATAGTAGCTCAGAGTATTGAAAGTGCATCGGAGGAAGGTTCAAGTCGCTTCCGAGAGAATTAGCTTGGTTAATTTGTGAGTATAAATATGAAATGAACTTGACATTAAATTTGCAAGTGAAATGTGTTCATGGTGTATAGATGTGCGATTTTAAAATTGATAAGACTTGATAATATGTGATAATTGAATATACTTGGTATGAATTTATGATATGTGATATTTGAATATGTGTGATATGATAATTGATTTATTGTGAATTGTGAATTTGTATGTGTGTATATGTATTGGTGAATTATTTTGATAAAACGGAATGAGTTCCATACTTGATGAAGTTGATATATGAAATTTGTAAATCAAACATGATTCCATATGATATATGTACTTGCATAATAATAGAATAAATAGATTGAAGAAAAGTTATGACATACCTTCCAAAATATTGCAATACATGTTCTGTTATCTGGACCTATATGATCAATCATATTTTACATGAACCGAAAGATCATGTTCTGTTATATGGACTGAAAGATCATTGAATTGCTTATAAGGCTGGATAGCAAATCAATTGTTATCTGTTATATGTTACATATATCCCGGGGCAATAGTTTGGCTGGTAATGTCACAACAAATAATATATAACTCATGCATTAGTATACATATCTGAATATCTATTGAATATGTAAATATGTAACTGTATGAATTTGTGAAATTGTCAGTTCATTGAGTGTTTATATTCATTGAGCTTGCGACTCATTAAAGTCGTTATATATATTTTTCAGTGTTTTGAAGCTGTAGATAAAGTTTGTACTAGAAGCTCAGTACCTGTAGACATCATGAATGAAAGGTCGGCTGGCTGTGTTCCATTTCAAACTCTCTCTGCTCTCCATAATAAGTATATAGAATTGATAAATATCGGGATGCGAGATTTAGAATATATATTTTGGATTACGTTAAAATTTAGTAGTAATGGAACGGTATAGTGGTATGTTTTGTTGTTATATAGATGAATGGTCACAAGTATAAGTATGATATAAATATATGTATGATAAATTTTGTTCATATAAATTTTTTTTAAAAAAAAATTATTGCTATGATTAGTATTCTGTTCTTACAGTACAAGGTAAGGGGTGTTTCATTATACCTATTTTTTGATATTGCAAAAATAGTTTTATGAAAAAAAATTAAATTATATTTAATTTTAAGTCAAATATATTTGATTAACTGAAAAATTAAATATATAGAAATAATTACAAAATTATAACTCCTAAAAAATAATTAAATAATTAATTCTTATTACAAATTTAGTTGAGAAACAATGCAAATTCTAAAACATAAAATGAGCAAAAATTCTAAAACAAATGAGAAGATGTGTATACTTCATTCTTGGTTGATGGGATCGCCGTTGTTTATCATCATATTAAATGGAATGATGATATGTGTTCAGAATATCATTGGATGACAAAGTTATATGTTTTCTTACCCAATTATGACAAAATTTACATAATTATATTGTTTTTTTGGTTCTGGTACAACCAACAAAAGTGTAACTAACTGTCTTACCATGTTGCTTTTGTCTATAGTCTACACCACCTGCCAAAACACAACATTGCTAGGAAATTACGATTTTTCATTTAGATTATTACCATCACTTTATACATTTAATTTGAAGCAAAATTTTTAATTCCCCATATTCCAACATTGTGATTTTAGAAATGGAACTCGAGTTTTAATTAATGAGATATGTTACATGATAGTATATGAAGAATGTGAAAAACTTTATCAAATTCGATCGACATAATATAAATTCAAAAGATACAATTATTTGTTAGCAATTTAGGTGTTTTATTTTGACTTATATTTTATTACTCTTAATTATAATAATTGATATAATTCTTTTCATATATTTTAAATATAATTTTTTTTAAAGATTATTTGGATGAAATATTATTTTTATATAAATATAAAGGACATATAAATAATTTTGGGACTTTGAATGTGAAAAAAGAGAAATAAATATCGTTTTTATGTTTTAATAAATAAATATAAAAGGCATATAAGGAATCGCATGGAGCAGTAAAATGAGTCGGTAAATATCACCATCCAAAAGAAACTAAAGCAGATTAAACAACTTGTATTGCATTTTTTTGTTTTAATCACGAAGCGGTCATGGATAAATCTCAATTGTGAATGTCATCTTTAAATCATTTCCATGTAGTTTAAGTTCAAAGATAGAAATGCTTTTGTCACAAAATATAGAATAAATAATGTATAAATTAAGGAGAAAAATATTTATAAAGAAAAGATTGAATGATAAAAGTAAAATGATGGGACGGAGAAACGAAATAATTGTTGCTCGTTGAAAATGGTACACAATAAAGGTGGGTGTGGATGATTTTGTTTCAAACGTGTGAGCATAATCTTTAACAACACTCAACTCAATTATGCCAAAACTCATCTACCCTTCGTTTAACTCTATTATTATTCACCAAAAATTTATTCGGGGCAGAAATACAAATGGAAATTTTTTGATTGGCACATGCATTCAGTTTTGATGACATGTGGCCGAAAACTTACCTTCCAACATGAATTGGTGTTCACTTTGGACATACTAGTTCAAAATTTAAAAACTTAACCACGAGTTTAAGCTTGTTGTTCTCTATCAACCTTTTTTTCTATGACAAATAACATTAGAAATTACGTTTCTTAGAAAAATATGCGAAAACCATTTTTAGGATTTTGAGAAACAATGTTAAAACCGCTTCTAGTCCTCGATGGATGCAAAGTCCAAATCTATTGAACAAGTGCTTTTATTAGATTTTCATGCCCCTCAACCACCTTATTGTTTATCTATAACTTCTCATTAATTTCCACTTGCAAGTCTTGCATCATCAAATCAAAATATGAGAAATTTACAAATGTCTGGTTTAAATGATGCGTAAAAATGATTGTTTATACAATTTAATCCATGTGTATTGATGAGTTCAAAATGGTACACATATTATAAGGAGAATCAATATTTCACTTCAAGGAACCCTATACTTTATGTGATTTCAAAATATGATATAGTGATTCAATATATATTCACTTGTATTACTATATTAGTTATGCACATTTTTGAAGACTTCAGATCTAAAAAATTTACTTTTCAGTCACCAAATTATAATTATCTAAATCATATGAAGTCTAGGAACTATAATACCCTTATGGGTGTATTATCATTTTAATAAGCTTATACATATAATAAAAATGAGAGGCAAACCTTTAAATTTGGAATGGAAATTCAAATATTAGTGGGCTGGGTCTGGATCATTTGTTCTTAGAGCTCTATGAGTTAGTTGATGGTCCACCTACCCAAATATTCTATGTGACCATATATAAAAAATTATTAAAATTTTGAGGTGAGTAATAGGATAACAAAATTGAAGGCAAAAACTTGCAAAATAATAAATTAACATTACATTTTTGCTTTGCCTGAGAAAGCAATTTACAAACTCATGCTTCATATGCTTTCCCCTTGGAAAAAGATTGAGCCAAAAAATAATAATAAAAAAGAAGATACATTGTACAAGGGGTAAAAACCTAGCTAGCAGCAACATTAGGGTAGGGGCGAATAAAAGCAGAATTCATTTGCCAAATTTTGAGAGAAGCTGTAACGTTAGCTTCAATTGCATTATTAAACAAAAATAGTTTAGCTGCTCCATAAATGGCTCTTGTTGGGTACACTCTTGATGTTATGCATGCTCTTCCTCCTTGTCCAAAGCTCTCTATTATTGAATGATCCACCTGTTTAATTACAACAATTACCATTTTAATTAATTATTCACATATTAAATGATTAATTGATTAATTATCCTTGACTTACCAATATCCTCATTGAGAACTTCTCCCCGTGTAACACTGGAACGTAGCTTCCATATATTTGTTTGTTGACGTCATTTGCAACCGATGATCTGGTCTGGTCTGTGCAGAAGAAAGTATTGAGTGTGCCGTTTTTGCCCTTGGCGACATAGAAGTAGACGGGAGTTTGCTCGACGCGGCTTTGGTCGGAAAGAACAAGAAGACCAAATGGTCCTAAAGCGCTTCGGTGAGCTGCTCCTCTGCTCTTACTACAGCTGAACTCTTCATTGGATTCCCCTGTCCTCTCTAGTACCGCCTCGTCTATCTCAAACTCCGCCAACATATCTAGCTGCAATCATCAACTCAATACGTTAGCATATGCAAAAACACGCTCAATTCAGGGACCTCCGCCAAGTACGAAAATTTTTAGGTAAAATAAGATCCCTTTGCATAGTTGTCAAATTGAGATTCGAATCGAGAATCGATATCCCAATTTTATGACTCGTGAATCGCGAATCGAATCGTAAGATTCGGATCAATTCTTGAAATCATATAAAAATAAAATATTTAGAATGTTCAACTTCATATTAATACGAAATTTTAGTCAATTCATACAATTTTAATATAAAAAACAAATCATATCAACTAACCGAGTAGTTAAAATTACAAATTTATTAAATAATTCATGATCACTACAATTATTCATCATTATTAAACATTTTGAATCGCACCATTCTAGCGATCCTGTCACAATTATAAGCCTATTTTGATTTACCCCATGAATTTGTATTGATTCAGGGGTGAATCAAACCGAATCGTGCGATTCGAATCAGGAATCGTACAATTTTGATTACTATGTCCCTTTGGTTTTTTTTAAGTTATAAATTTAACACGTTCACTTTCTTTATGTTCGGATATTTTTTAAAAGCTTATACATAAATAAATATGAACATGACAAAAAATTTAGGTCCCTTTGATCGTGAGCCCTAAACCCGCTGGTTGGATAGCATACCTGTGTGGCGGCATCGAGATCGAGGGGGACAACTGATCCGGGCTTCACAACAACGTTTTTAAATTCGTTGCTTCGTAATCTTAAACCGTCGACTTCTTCAACAGGCCATTGAATCAAATTGGAGCCAGTCTTGGTGTCCAATGAAACTGTTCTGGGGATTCCCTGCAGAAAACCAACATAATTCATGTCATAAAAAGTTTACACATGAATGAGGCTACTTTTAGTTAAAGTGTTGCAATAACGAACCTGAAGAGAAGCCCATCCTTTCTGGACATCAGCAGCTTCACTATCAGACTCACCGATCCAACCCCACAAAACCCTCCTATCCTTATTCTGGTCATAAAACGTCTTCGAAGCGTAGAAAATCCCGTAATCATATCTCAGACCGATCCCGACATCGATGCTCGGGTTGTCAGGATACCATTTGCCGAGTTTATCATCGTAAGTCCCGATCGCGTAGTAATCATGCCTGTCATCGTCAAGGCTCGCCTTAACGACATGCCTAACTTCGGGGCCGTTAACCGAAGTATAGACGCCGCTCTCGCTAGTCGTCGAAACCGGGTAAAAATCCACACATTCCCACATTCCGGTGCCATTGACGCCGTGTAAAGGCTGCGTTTTGAGCTCAAAAGTAATAAAATCTTCGGTGTCGTATATAAGGGCAATTCCGGTTTTTCCGAGTTTGGACCCGATCGTGATTCGCCATTTCCCTTCGGAAGTTAGCCAGGCCGTGGTGGGGTCGCGGAAGTCCTTGGGGTGGATCCCGGGTGGCGGGACTAGGACCGGGTTGCCGGAGTACTTGACCCATTTGATGAGGAGCGGGTCGTTCTCGTCCGCCGGGAACGCAAGGTTTTGAACCTGGACAGAGTCGTTGGTTGAACCGGTGTAGAGCATGACGATTTTGCCGTTGGGGAGGATGGTTGCGGAGCCGGTCCAGACCCCGTTGATGTCGTACCATTGGTCGTAGACCATGGCTAATGGAAGGTGGAGCCAGTGGATTAAGTCCTTTGAAACGGCATGGCCCCATACAATGTCACCCCAAATTGCTCCATTTGGATTGTATTGGTAGAAGAAATGGTACCATCCCTTGTAATACAATGGTCCTACATAATTCAAAAAAATTTATTTAATTTTTTTGAATCATTTTGGAGAATTGATTTTTTTTTTTCACTATTCGATATTAGTTATTTATGCAAAAATGGCTGAATTAGAATATTTGTTTTAGATGTATAGGCAACCCTACTTCATATCTAAAACAGAAAACTTTTACTAATAAGAAAGTCAGCATGTATTATAATTAATTGAAAGCTTAATGTATTTGTTATAAGGTTAACTAATATATTCTGAATCTAATTTTTTTTTAGTTTTTGTCAATGTATTTGAGAGAATGAGTTTTATAAAGCAGAAGTAATCATTTTTTAGCAACAAAAAAACAAATGTGTTTTTCCGTTATTTAATTAAATTTTATAGAGCTAACATTTTGTATGAACATTAAATTAGAAAATATATTCCAAATTTAAAGCTATGTATTTTCTATGTATGTTTCCTGCACTAATAATATACATTAAATCTGTGAAATTTTAAAGTTTCATTTGCTTAGTTCAGTTTCTAAGAATTGTAGCTAGGGGTGTGCAAATGGTTTGGTAACCGAATTACCGAACCAAACTAAATCGAAATATTAATTTGGTTCGGTTATATTAAAAATTCGGTTTGGTTCGGTTTGTAAAATATTGATATTTTGGTTATTCGGTTCGGTTTGGTTTTTGTGTTGAAAAAACCGTAATAACCGAACCGAACCAAAATATATATAAACAAATAATAAAATTTTATTTTAATAGCACACCCTTATTTCTTTTCTCGAAAATGCACTCTTATTCCTTTATGTGTCTCTACTAAACCATTTAATCTATTGTAATACTTATATTGGATGTGCATTTTACATTTTAAGTATTAAAATTTACAATTTTTGTTCATTAATTTAAAATTTTGGTTTGGTTCGGTTTTTAACCAATCGAATAATTTATTTCAATTTGGTTAATTCGATTTTGATTCTTATTTGATTTGGTTCAGTCAACAATATTTTCTCTAATTTGGTGTTCAATTAATTCGGTTTGATTTGGTTCGGTTCAGTTTCGACCGAATGCACACCCCTAATTGTAGATACCATGGCCCTCGGCACTATAACATTTAACTAGGATATGGATGTATATAAAGATTAGATCTAGACATCTAGTATATGAAAATCAAGGTAATGTTTTGTTTGGGAACAATTGTAGAACAGTGAATAATACGCTGGATGGATAAGAATTCATTTGCCAGTCATGTTCAACCAATTAGAGATCATTTTGGACAGGTCAGACTACAATTATTACTTTTCCATTTTTTATTCCAATAATTAAAGAATTTCAACATAAAAAGACTTACCATTAGGATCTGAAGCAGAAATCCCATCAGAGTAAATGACAGTCCAAGCACCCCATCATTTTCACAAAAATAAAAATTATTCAGCATATAAGATAATAATTATATATATTTGTGGATAGAAAATAAATACTATACGACACACTTTTACTTATTGCAGAAGTCCAATTTTATTAATTTGCAACCAAACAACTCTATTTTCTCTTTTGCTTCTCACATGGAAATCGTGATTCATGCTATTATTGCATTTGATTTTGACCCTATGAATTTTCTAGAACAAATCCTAAAATTATTTTATAATGGACTTCTCTCATTGTTATATCTTAAATAAGCTTATTAGTTAATTAAAAACAACTTAAATAATAGTAACAGATATGGTATTTAGATATTAATACAACTAGAATTCTTCTTTTAAAACTATTTATTGATTCTAGAGTTCTAGAATAAACAGAAAATTTAAAATTCTCTTGACCCATAAAATTTAGAATATTTTGCTCCCCAAAATTATGTATACTAATTAAAACTTTTGGCAGATTTCTGCATCGCCTAAAAGTATACTCTAAACATTGTTTTAAGAATATGGAGAACAATATTTGATTACCAATGCAAAACATGTCTAATTAACTAGATTGAACTTTTCAAGATCTCCAATAGCTAAGCAAATTTGTTCCTAATACAATACTCCCGGTTCCTAATATAAGTCAGTTTAGATTTTTTATCAAAATCAATAAGATATTTAATGCACTATAAAATGATTATTTTATCCTATAACAAAATTCTTCTCTCTTTTTAATTACTAATTTATAAATTAATCTATACTTAATCTCTTACGTAATTCATGCAAGGGTATATTAAGAAAATTTTGTTAAAAAATGTATTGGTATTTTAAAATGACAAGTATTAGAAATCAAAATAAAAAATTTAACACGACAAATATTAAGAACTAAGTAGTCCTGGTAACTTAAAAAATTGAAGATATATCCTAAAAAAAAGCTAATTAAAACTTTTTCTTCCAAAAAGTGTGAGATCTCATTGCAACCAATGAAAGAATTTTAAAAAGTGATTAACAAAATTGAAATTTAATGACGTACCGTTCATCCAGTTCTTCTCGGGCTGGAAGTGGAAAGCCGTTCTTTGCCAAGACAACATGCTGTTATTCCATGGATACGCCGGCGTTCCTGAACCGGCGGAAATTAGGTTCACCTTCTCCGAAACTCCAGCCGAAACGCCGCGGGAAGACGGCCTCAAAATCTCGGGTTTCGCCGTCTCCGATAATGAAACTACATTCTCCCCTTCCTCTGATCGGACGATTTTAGGTGATTCAGTCGGGCTATTTATTAAAGCCACAGCTAAGAGCACCAACAATATTCCGGAAACGGCAGAGAGGAAAATTTTGCTGAAGAGCCGGCGTTGGCTCGGCGGAGATCCGGCGGATTGAGACCCCTCCGGAATTGGAAAGTAGGTGTGTTGTGATACTGGGAAAATTGGATTGGAATCTGCCATTTTGGCAAAATCAAATTACAGAGGAGAAAAATAAGAGAAAGGGGTGAGAAATTAATGCCATTGTGAGAAAGAATGGTGGGTTTATATATAGGTGGGAATGGCTGCAATTAATAATCAGAAATTGAAATTACAAATCTCATTAATCTTCATTTTAATTAAACCTCTCTCGTTTTATATTAATAAATTAAATACAAGCAATAAGGCGACCTTCTTTTATTTGTATTACTAGTAAAATTGTATTCTATTATTGTTGATTTATTATATTATGCTACAAGTAATACTCAGGGTTGAAAGTAGGGTCAGAAATCCGATGGAGACATGCATTCCTCAATAAGAATATTCACAGGGTTGGGATAGAGATTTTTTAATCCCCGAATACTTAATAGGTCATTCCCCATTCCGGTAAGTCTTGGTGGAAAATCCTGAATATTTCCTAAATATTAGGAAAAAATTCAAATTATTTGATATATTTGTAATAATTATTTGATAGTATAAATTATTTTATGAATATATTTTTAATCGTATCTAATGTAAATTAGTATATATAAATATTCATTAGATATTTTAATTTTATAATCTAAATCTATTTTTTATATAAGTCAAAAATCCAATTTTATTTTGTGTTTTACTTTGATTTTACTATTTAATGTTTGTTTTCTTAAACATTTAATATTTAATGTTCTTGATGATAAGTTACTTATAATTATATACATACAACTTTTCATTTATTTAAAATTGAGAATTATTGAAGCAAAAACTTAGTTTAATTATTTTTTCAAAATTTTGGTAGTGGATAATTTTTTTATGAGAATTTTTGTACTTTATTTTAATGGAGAATTTTGGAAATATCCCTATTAGAGAAAACAAAAATAAAATCTCCGAAACATTAATGGGGATGAGCGATATTTATCCTCGAAACCTTAATAGGGATGAGGAGTGCATTTTCTATCCCATTAACCCCAACTTTCAACACTATTCGCACTTCATCCCATTTTAATTTTCTCTTTAGCATTTTTTATCACTTCTCATTTTAAGTGATATTTGTTGATTTTTTCTCTCTTTCTTCTAATTCTACCTTTATTAATAACGATGAATTTATTTTACTATATTTAAGGATTTATTTAGTTTGTCTTTCAAATTCTGCCCATATTAATTACAATGAATTTATTAGTCAATTAATCATTGTAATAAATACAAAATGTTAATTTATTTTTTTATGGATTATTGTGAAAATAAATAGGAAATTTCCAAAACACATTGAAAAAATAACAAGTTCAAAATTGTTTATTAAAATGGAAAAAAAAGGTTGAGAGAGACAAGTGTAAAATCCCGGTCCAAGAAGTTGAGTTGACTAAGGAAATCAAATTTAGTTGTATTTAATTTTTTTTAAAACATACTAATGGTCAGTATTTTAAAAAGCGCTAGACGGTAGTCGAGCGGTCAAAGACAAATTGGAGTCTAGGCGACGATTAATTGGGGCTCAGGCGAACTTAGATGCTAGTTGACAGGGTTTAAGCACTAGGCGTAGTCAGATGGGAACTTTTAAAACAGTGCTAATAGTTTAGGAGTTAGGAGTTCTTGATGATCAGTGATATACATGTGAATTGCAAAAGGTTGGTAAATGGCCAACCACACACTAACTGCCTATGATAAATTGAATTTTTATTTTTTTTTTAATGAAACTGAGTCCGTGAGATCCAGGTTCAAATTTTATTAAATAATAAAAAGATAACAAATAAAAGAAAAATAAAAAAACAAGAAAGTAATTCCAGCAATGTAAGAAAAAAAACTTTCCATTAGAGAAAATATTTATCAAAGATAAACTTAATATAAATGTAACAGTTTTCCACTTGCCCAAGTGTATTGGTCAATTTGTAAATTATATCTTGGACACGAAATTAATAAAAAAAATTATTCTTTTTCTTGTAACAGGCTTATATTTAAATTGGTATGAATTGTACAAGTATGATGTCTATAAGAGATATCGATTTCAAAATTAGCAAGAAATATAAAAAAAATTTCATATCCAAATGTCAATTCATTGCTAATTTTGTTATATTTTTCAATTTTCCAAATATTTCAAGCTAGTATCAGCTTAATAACTTAAACCGATTCAGAAATAATACACTATCAATCTAAATTAGAATATTATAACTATTTTAAAAATAATCTAAGGTTTCATGGCCTTCATTGAGTGGTTGGGGGCTTGAAGTAAATTCGGTCATTGGGGTCTGTCGGAATTCAAGTTGGACCTCATATGGCTCTTTATTAAAATCATTAACTCATGTGGCAAGTTCTAATCCGTACTGTCAGTATTTTGAACTTGTTTGGGGGTTATAACATATGTCAAAGTCTAGCTCAAGGTGCATGTATATTTTTACATTCAAAGTTTTAATGAATAAATATAAATATAAAGTTAAATTACATGTAAACTTATTTGAAACTAGAATTTGTGATTCATTATATTTAAAATAATATATACAGATAATTATATAAATCGTAATTTTATGTTGACATCAATCATTTGATATCCATTGACATCATAAAAGCGTAATAATTATTAAATATTTTATATAATATATATTAAATAAAATTATTAATCTCGAACTACACCCAATAATATATACAAACAAAACTTATTTCGACTTATAAAATTTTGGATGTTAATATACTCGGATTGGGTTCAATGAAAAATGTCTGCCAAGTTCACAAGTTCATACTGAACAGAATTCTCACTTCGTAAGAGATGTACTTAACTTCATTTTAACCCTAAATTCATGATAAAATACATGCTTAAATAAATAAATAAATAAATATAACGTATAAATTAAATTGGGGATATAATCTATTAATTAAAATTGAGTAAATGATGGGAAATATAAAATGTTTGGGTTGGGTGATGGGATACGTAAATTATTAATTTAATGGAGGATAAGGCAGTTTATAGTTGGAAAATATATCGGCACTTTTTACTGTCCACGTTGCCACTATACTTTGTCATCCATTGTCACTACCCCTTTGTGAAATTTTACATATAACTCAAATCATTAACATTAACTTAATAGGGTCAAAAGGTTTATATTGACCCAGCTTAGACTTAGTTCTATTTAACTTGTAATTTATTCATTAAATTATATAAAATTTATACTGTGTGAATCGGTTCAATTTAATATCATGCATACTTATAAATTGAAAAGAACATAATTTAAACATAGTCCATATGTAAATTTATTAAATTCCAAAATTTTGTTAGTTGAGCTTGAATTATGTAAATACTCAAGTCTATGAGATGAACTCGATCAATATACATTTATATAATTTGATGGAAAATGTAAAGAAACGAATTGGAACAGTATACTTTCTGTACCCGAAAATCGAAGAACGTTGCGATGAATACCAAATCGAGATTGAATCATACAATGACAATTTTTCATTATAGAAAAGTCAAGAAAATAGATAAAGGTAATTAAATGAATTTTTCATCTATTGAAATTCGTTTGAAATGAATATCAGTGAAAGAAAAAATGATAAATATCATTTTAGATATTTATCGAAATAAATATTTGTAGTTACGTCTTAATATTTGTAATTAAATTTTTAAATTTATTTATTTTTTAATTTAATCCATTAATTAATGGTTTGACCTTATTGATCCGGGTGTGGATAAGGTATTTTCAACAAATTTTATACTAATAATTTTTTAATGAGAAAAATATTTGGAGGTGGAAAATAGAATTGTTCCGACATGTATTTTTAAGTTGATTATTAGTATAGTATAGCATGTGAATATATATTTGGAATTTGAAATATTATTCATAAATGAAAAGAAATTGGAATTATTAAAATTATAAAGTACCTGGAAAGAGAAAAGAAAGACACGTAAGACATCAATGATTTTGTGCAATACCCATTGAGGTCTACAGGAATAATTTGGCATTAGATTATTATCATGATTGATTATAAATAGGGCTGAAAATGAATAAATGAATAAAGCTAGTAGTAAACAGTTCGATGTTCGGTTAAAGTTCGTTTGAGCTCGATTTGATAATGTACGAGTTTGATTGTGACCATATTCTTGGTTCGTTTTAATAATGAACAATACTTAAACAATGAAGTACTCGATACAAAAACTCGTGAACATGCTTGATAAACGGCTCACTAACATACTCTTGAACATGTACATAAATAAGAATATTATATATACCATTTGAAGTATAAGCATATTATGAAAATAAATATACATAGATATGTATATTGTGTAAAGTTTAAGTAATTTTTTAAAAGATAAATAAATAATACATAACACCTTGATCCATGAAGTTGAAATATAATTTTTAATTTTAAACTCGATTTATGCTTGTCAAAAATATAATTAATCTGTTCGGCTGAATCTCGATTGAACAAAGCAAGACTATTTGCTCGGGATCGGTTTGACCAAGCTCGGTTCGAATTCGGTTTGACTAAGCTCGGCTTGACTCGAGTTCATTAAAATTTTAAACGAACAGAGCTTGAGCAATCAATATTTGAACTCGGCCTGACTCTTTTACAACCATGATTATAAACAAAGTCCAGTGTTTTGTTACTAATGAAACACTAGTTCATCTTATCACTCGATCAAAACAAGTTGTTCACACACATTAGAGAATAAAAAAAACATCGTAATAAAATCTATAATTATGTAATTAGTTGACAATACAAACTAAATAATTTATGGGGGACTAGTGTTTTTTTTATCAGTGATATGAGTATCAGACCCGAACAATATTATCACAATATAAATACTTGTAATTTTCAATGTACTATAGTTCATAAAGATATGACCTCTCAGTGTAGGCTCAACATCGGCTCATTAGTTTAGGGACAACATATATGAAATAGTATTTTTTTTATATTCTACTTTATTATGCGAAAACTGAAAAATATCCTCTAACTTTGAAATTTTAAAACAGAGTAACTTTGAATGTATCATGTTCATTCATTTTTAAATCAATGATTTATATTTTTAATTGTTTTAAAATAAATCTTTCATACATTTGTGTCCATCTCTTTTCTATTATCTATTTCAAGGTAGAGAATTTAAATCTGAATGGAAAAAATGTTTTTTAACATTGAAAATTAATTCAATCGGGTTTTACTCGTTTAACTGGCTGATTGTCCCTTTTTCCATCAAACAGTACTTCAATTTTTTGACATTGAACAAGCTGAAGAACATTAACCAGTATAATCCGAACGTCCTGTCGGGTTATAATAACAATTACGTGAACCTTATCTATTGACAAGAGGCAAATGAAGACGTGTATGGTGAAGGCCAAAATCTCCCGAAAAACTAGAAAATTTGAGACTAGAAATATGACACGTCAGACGATCGTGGCAAGAATATTCAACAAAAGGTGATTAGTTTTAGTTAATGGGACCTCAAATAATACAATTATGGAAGCCAAGGGGTTTGATTTCATAAAATAACGAGAGGTAAGCAATTATTTGCGTCTAAAAACTAAACGATAAAAATTGACAAACTGCTGATTCAGCTTTAGAATTTTGAAAGTGATCTATAAACCCTTATTTTGTCCACTCATTTTTTTCCCTTTTGTTTGCAGTGTCTAATTTATTTTCAACCTTTATTTTCTTAAAATTAAAAGCAGTTTCAAACATTTTTTTAATTTTCCTACTTAAAAAACTATATTAACGTTTTATTATAACAGATCATAGTTATTTTTTGGAGATTAATTACCAATAACAAGTATCTATAAGGTAAACGATAACAACAAACTATAACAAGTGAAATAAACCAATCCTAGTAATTGGACTAAAAATTAAGTGTGTAATTTGTTCACATGCATCATCATGAAATATGAATCATGTTGCATTATTGGTATTTTATTATTGTCATGTAGGGCCCAAAATTAGGTTCTGCTCCTGCTTCTTGACTTTATTACTCAATATTAACCACAAAACAATAACAACGCTTTAAAAAATAATTATTTAAAATATTATAAACTTGCCACTTCTTGCAGTAGATTGATACAGTTAGTATAGTTTTGTAGATTAAACAATTACCTTTTCAGCTTGGTAATACTTCAATTGTTTTTAATTGGACCACGTCATTTGGATTGTTCCGTTGTGTTAAGTTTCATTTTTTTTTTTGAAAACCTAAGTTTAATTGTTTTAGTATCATTATGTATGTGGAGTCTTAAAAACTTTGGTTTTTTGGGTGTATTGCATCTCATAACAACTTTAAATAGATTTCTTTCAAGTGTTTATGAATTACAAAAAATCAAGAGAGAGGTTGAATGATGTTTCATTTATTTATGATTAATTCGAGTGATTACAAAAGGCTAGTACTCTGCCTATTTATACAGAACAAAAAAATGAAGATGATAAGCTGGAAATTCGTTAAATGAGTTGAACGCCAAGTGTAATTGGCATAACAAAATCTGGAGCTAACTTCTTGATCGGGATAGAAGTAAATGATCCAGCAGTGAAGTAATCTGATGTTGGGTAGTCCACTGTCAGTTCTTCATTTATGTAAGTAAGTTATACATAAGTTAATATAATTCGGAAATCATACAATGGACCAGAATCATTAATGTGGAACAAGGTTCCTTAACACACATTTTGACATATATATTAAGTTTTAATATGTTAAGATCCACCAATACGCATGTCAAAATTCATATTTTGACATGTGTAATATTGAAAACAATATTACACATGTGAAAATGTGAAAATGTGTGTTGAAAGATTTTGTCCCGCGTGAATGGTCCCAAACCATTGTATATTTTCTCCTACTGCCGTGAGTTGAAAATGTTTATACCATAGTTTCCTCATTCAATTTGAGTTATGATCTATTTTTAGGTGATACTTTGTTCAATTAATAACTTCAAATGTATTAAATTTTAATCTCATTCAGCTAAAAAGTACTAATGTGTTATCCTAAAGCTAATTTAAGGCGAACAACAATTAGAATTCAAATTTTTTTTTTTTAATATTGAGCAATTACGAATTAAAACATTCACTCATCCGATGTAATTCATGAAACTTCTATAGATTACCAATTGGTTATTTAAATTTTGAGAAGTAGATATTATAGATGGATATATAATTAACTTTATTGATAATATGGTTTTATATTATATATATAAAAAATATTTGTCGATGTAGAAATAATATAAAGAGAGTAAGTTGAGATTTTGAGGAATAAAAATAAGAAAAAGAAGAATGTGATGCTAGTAGTAGATGAAATGGAAAATTTTGTAACTATGTGGATTATTTTGCATCATTTCACATGCTTAGCTTAGCTTACCTCCATATGATTTCACATGACTTGCTTTTTAGGTCTTGTGGAAAGGAAAATAATGTCCATTTCTCATTTTTTTAGTTGTTTTTTTAATATTATTTCTAATAATCATTTTACCTGTTAGATATAAAAACAATTAAAGACTATAGATCCACCGCTCTATATCTTATAAGAAATTCAATTGCACCGTCCAGCTTGATATTTCTTGTTTTATTATATTGTAATTGTTATTTGGGAAAAAATTATCAATAATGAAAGTTAAAAAATGATAAATTAATAATAAAAAAGAATAGAAAAATACATAAAATATACTTCTTCCTTTATAATTGCTGATTCTTTTATTAAATCAATGATTTCCACCTGTTCTTACAGAAAAACGTTAACTCCACACCGGTCCGAGGCCCGAAGTTTTCAAACCCGACACAAGTAAATAAATATTTTTTTATTAATTTAATTGAAAAAATATAAAAAAGATAAAATATATTTAAATTTTAAATATAATTATTGTTTACCTACCATCTCCAATATTTAGTTTCATTTACGGTAATCAAGTATAAAAATTTAAGGATAAACTATAAAATTTTAAAATAATTATAAATTTAATATATAAATAAATAAAATTATTCGTCGAGCCGGGCTCGGGTATTTATATAAAAACCAAACCTGATCCATAAATCTTCGAACTTTGATGGATTCGGGTTCGAGCCGAGCTAATTTTAAAAATGAATGTCCAAACCTGACCCATAAAAGCGGACTCGGGCCGGGCTGGTTGCCCAGCCCTCGAACAGATCTAATGTCCACCCTCGAATTTGATGATTAATTCTCGTGGATTTGGTGGTTAATTCCCTCGTTGATACGAAAATACTTCATGACATGTATCTCTCATAGGGATGACACATTTGACTCGTATAAAGTTGTTCATACCCATACCTCATAGTGAGTACTGATTTACTAATTATTCATTTTACAACAAATTTAACAATATATTTTTAATCCATAAAATTTATTTAGGTATTTATTTCGTCTCATTGAATAAAATTTTCATCGGATTCATGTCAAGAGATTTCATCTAAAAATGCTCATTCTTAAAAAAATTCAGCTCAACTCGTCTAAATCTTTTTTGAATTGAATTTGAAATTAGGCTTTGGTTCAATAAAAAAAAAAGCACAGTAACAATAAAATAAGTATAACGTACTCATTTATTTTGTTACAAAATCTACTAAAAACACACACACACACACAAAACAATAATCTACCTAATTAGTCTTTAAAACTAGATAGATTATTATACTGCCCAAACCGTTATGCTTAAAAGTCATTAACAATTTGCGATTATGGACAAAGTTGCCTTACTTTTAACTAAGCATTTATTATTTCTTAAATTATAATATAATCACTTTAGATGATAGCAAACATAAAATGAAAAATTTAATGCTTGAACCAGCAGAATGTTCAAGCAAACGTAATGAATGGTAAAATCCATTAGAAAACGAATAATATGCTCAAACCAAACACAAACTTCATTAGGGTTTGTAATCTTAAAAGGAACTCACACATCCATCATGATCTTACAGAAATGTGGAATATTATGAAAAAAAGACCCAACTTACCATTTATTCCATCATCAAGTCAATGTATATCTTCACAATAAAGGAAAAAGACGGAAGTTAAAAGGGTCGTACTTCTATACATTTGGAGGCGGCCAAATCTTCGAGAAGAGTTGTTCGACCCGCCTTGCTTGGTCAGCATAACCATCAAGTCCCGCTGCAAGAAGCTCCACCGATGCGGGCCCCATTGCTGACGCTAGGCTTAATTGGTCCCATTTCGCAACCTGATCATTAACACAACACCACCACCCATATTATATATAATCTACAATCACAAATTTTAACTTTTTGATATCAAAATGTACATAACGTGCCTCTGCTTCGCTGAAATTGTAGGCAGCGGCGGATTGTGGCGATAGCCTCCGAACAAAAGAGTACTTCTCATCGGGAGTTGTGGCCGAATCTTTAAGAGACTGCAGTACCTTCAATGGCGCTATGATATAATCGACCCTGACAAGGATGAACGTATAAGAACATTAGTATGGAGTGTTAGATTCGATGACAATATTTCGGCTATTGGAATTTATGAGTACCCCAAAAGACTGAATAGATCCTGTTTGTTACGAACTGCTGCTGCCATCACCTTTGACTTGTATCCGTATTTCTGGATGTAATTGTATGCTTTTGTCACCTACAATATTAATAATTACAAAAAAAAGTACTCAATCAATGACGTGGCATTTTCAATGTTGTAGCATGGCTGTGCAGGTAAGAAGAATTTAGGCAAAATGCATCAAGGCTCCCTGAACTTCACGCCACATGTCAGATTATGGTTGGTTTGACTTTTCAAAGGTGCAGTTTTTCTGATTTTTTCCTCTCCGATCAAAAGTTGGATCAAAAACTCTCAAATCAAAACAAGTAAAGCAAGATAAGTTCAATCGAACTGACCAAGGACAATCCAGGATCCTCTCCTCTTCTAAGAGCAGCTTCTATCTCAGGATCACCAGAGTGATTGCGTGACCAATCCTGAGAAGAATTATTTTAATTTTAATGGTAATATAGATCATACAACATTTTCCAGGATGATGATACTGAGTAAAGGAGGAGAGTTACTCTCAAACGTCCAACGAAAATCTGAATAACTGAAGATCCAGCTTGGGCTGCCGCAGCAGCTTGAGCAAAACTGAGAAAGAGCAAACTATTAAAATACCAAGAAATAATCGATAACCAGGGCAGTATCATGGTCAGAGTTTTTGAATAGTAGTTCTCTTGTTGAATTTTGCAAATCAAAGTAGATACAGAAAGTCTGAAAATATAAACGAGGAATAGGCGTCTAACATAATACGATGAGGTTCTGTAGTGTTTAGTTGTAAAATATTAATATAGCCAAAACCATTTATGACATGTTTGGTTCATGAAATGGTATTTCATGGAATGAAATAGAAATGAATGAAAGAATGTAAAATACGATACTATTTGTCTTAGATCCATCATAGCTATTCCTAACTACAATATCTCTCATGGAACTAGGAATACCTATTCCATGAGATGTGTAATAACTATGATAGTCGATAGATTCAAGACAAATAGTTTATCATATTTCACATTTTTTAAAATTCATTTGTGTTATGTATGGAATAGTCATTCCGCGAACCAAATGCCACCTTACTGTTTACATACATATTAAGTTTCACCCAACTTACAGAAAATTTTACTAAGCTCAGAAACGGTGAGCACAAAATCCTGACAGCCTCTTGGGTTCTTCAAATGAATAAAGTAACCCACATAGATATAAAAATGAACATGCCTTTCCATTAAATAATTGATGACTAAAAAACCTTAGTTTATATGTTGCAGCAGTTTTCTTCTGATTTCAGAAAAGATCACTAATTTACCTGTAAACAAAAGTTAAATGAGTCTGTATGCCCTCAGACTCTAGCAACCTTGAGGCTTCGATTCCCTAAATTAAGACCAATGTGGCAAGGCCACATTAAAAATCATCGAATTTCACGTGTAACTTGTTGGCGGAAATATAAAAAAAATTACAAAGGTAGACAATGTTCCACACATGTACTCACTTGCCAAGTTGAAGGAATTTTGAACAACAAACGCTCAGGAGAAACATTTATGTCATCATACAACTTCAGTAAGGCATGCACCTGCATGGCACGGCACA
>CATIWQ010386291.1:0-32964 GCA_949673415.1 Euphorbia schlechtendalii
ATGACACATAGACATATCATAAACTTCGAAATAGAAAGTATAAGTAGAAAGCAAAGCAAAGTTGTAAGGTATGCAAGTAAAAGCTAAAGTTGATCAAACTGTATCCACTCTTTAATAGGAGTCGTCAATTCCTGCAATTCCTACTTCTGCTTTGAAACAGAACCTCCGCTAGGATGCTATTCTTTGTCAATATCGAACAAATGAATATTAAAGAATGAAAACTTTTATTGATAAGTGATTTTCAATTACACTTATACAATAATCGCTCGAATATGAAGAGAAATGTAGTGATCCAAATAACGTTTGAATCACTTATACATTTTCTCGCTAACTTATAACGAAGCAAAAACTATATGATTTTCTCTCTAGAACTATATTCACAACATATAATTCTACACTTTCCTCACACACACCAATTGACATTAAAAAGGTGAAGTTTGGAGCCTTATTTATAGAGTACGAAGGGTTGCATCCATCCAGACGAAGAGTCGTGTCCATTGGCGAATGATTACATCACTTCTTTATGATTGGATGAAAGGCTTTAACCTTATCCACAATAGATAGACACCTATTCACGATTGGTTGACTTCCAATAGGTGTCTATTCGTTTGACAGTTGATGGCGGTTGATTGATTTTATCCTACGATTGAAAGAAGATAAGAGTTGACCAAAAATCATCAAGGTCATGAGCGCGAATATATGTCACAACTGTGAACACTTGATTGGCATCTTTCTGTTGTGAAAATTAACAAGTCGTGATCGCGATATGTGTGTCACGATTGTGACATGTCTTTTTCACATGATTCCTCTTTGTGATTTCTACCGATCTTTGACATCTTCGATCCTTTGCCAAATCCTTTAGTTCCACGCAACATTTTGCACCTTTTTCACTCTTTTTGCATGGAATTCCACTTTTGATCACTTTACTCCCAAGATTTACCTAGTACCGCATTTGCATAAAAAATAACTACATACCAAGTGAAATCTTTTATATGAAGTATAAAAATGACTTAAACTATAATGTTTAATGTGTAAAATTATTATAATAATAAGTGTAACTATACACGTATCAATAGCTTGATTCGTCGATGATGAACGGTTTTCATTCAATGATGTTTCCTCCTCACTGTAATGATCGGCCCATAAGTGTTGGCGAGCCTTGTGATGCAGTTGTTGACGGGTTCAACAATCTAACTCCTTTTATCTTTAGAATCATGCTGTTTGTTTGACCCTTTAAGGGAGCTTTAATTCGCTTTGGTCATTTTAACTTTTGCTTGATTGCCCCATGAATGGTGGTGGGCATTTGATGGAGTAGTTGACGTGTTCAATGATCTGACTCCTTCTTTGTGACATTGCTCCGGTTTTTTGGTTTCAACTTGCTTTGTTGACATTTTGGCCTTATTCTATCTTCGATCATTTTTATCTTTGCGTGTTTCGTTCCTTTGATTAACTAATTTAATAATCAGTGGATGTTTTGTGTCCGGAGATCATTCTGTTGATGCTATCACACGTTATCTAAGTATAGGTGTTTATCTCTCACTTCCTCTCAAGAGTCAAATCATTTGAAATTACAGTGACTTTGGGGAATCCATTTATACCCAAATTAATTTCATGATGTGTCACATGTGCTAAAAACATTATGTGTATGCATATGAGAATGTGTGATGTCATTAACAGAGTATCAACAAAGTTCAATTTATTAAAAAATAATTCAAAAGCCTCGCGGGCAAAGTAGCTAAAAGCTAATTTATTACATCATCAAGCATGGGTTATTCTAGCATCAGATGTGTCCATGGATTCAAAGTGCTCCATCCTATCCGCCTTCTCAAACACTTCTTGATAGCTCGAAAAAATGTCTGACCCAAATTTGTTCCTATATGATGGCCGTGCACCATCCAGAAGTTTGGTTATCATCTCTGTTGGAGTTAAGCGAGCCCGAAGCCTGACCTGTGTGGCCATCCAACGTGCACAGTAGGATTTGAAGCTCTCACCCTGCTCTTACCTTATTACCTTCAGATGTTGCATCGTAGTTTCCATCTGAGAGTTGAAACCATAATGCCCCATCATAGTCGAAGCAAGGCTATTCCAATTAATGGTTATATCCAGCGGAAGGTTGTTATACCATTCATTGACTAGGTGGCCCAAGGTGGTGACAAAGAGCTTAGCCATCATCTGCTCGTTGACCCTTAATGCCCTCATCACCATTTGATAATGCATTAAGTGAGCACGTGGGTCGCCAAATCCCACATACTTTTCAAATTGTGGAATTGCAAAGTTTGGGGGAAAGCTATCTTGATCCCCGATTATCGGCTGTGTAGGGTATGTATTCATTTGGTGGCCACCGTGAGTGGCCAAGAATTGTTACCAAAATTCTACCATGCCTGGTTATTAGAGGATGGCATTCCCAGTGTTTGGATAGAAACCATATTAACCCTAGGGATATGCCACAAAATTGGGTAGTTGAGGTTCTTGGAACTGTGAGGCAACTAACGTACTCCAGCTAGGAATAGGTTGTTGAGTCATTCCTTGATTAAAAGGTCCCGGTGTGAACTTTGGCTGGCCAGGCTACCCCTAGTAGAATTGGTTACCAGATTGCTGCTGGAAAGGATTAGCGAAGTTAAATCCCGGTAGACCAATTTGAGTTGGTTCTGACTTTGTCCTGCCTCGAACTAATAAAAGGCAGTAGGAGTTGGGGGCACCATGTGTGAGGTGGGAGGTCCCCATGTTTCAAGCTGGCTGGTTCGATTGCCATTGTTAAGGGTGACCTCTAGGCTGGACACTGCATTCTAGGCCCTCTTAACGAATGAGCGATGCTAACTGTTAACTATTTTCAAAGACTGTCAAGGAAGTTGCAATCTTGGCTCTCACCAACGATTGATGTGTCTGCTACGAGTTTTGTCTTGTAAGGGAAGGGTGATCCTCCAATGCACCTTCTCCTTGCGTATTGACCATGATATCAAGATTCAAAGTTGCTCGTTGAACTGAATCTAAATCTGAACCTGAGTCTTCACTTGAGTCAGTGTATGGAACCCCTTCCAGATTAGCCATGATTGGAGAGATACGGACCAAGCGGTGAGCAGGCCTTTTCCAAGCTAGGATACACAAGCAGAAGATCAGACCTTGCGTTTGAGATTCATGACATGATTTGTGATGCGAAACATGTATGAGATGTTTAATGTTATGACTGCATTCACAAGGAGTTAGCATACCATGATGTGAGATAAATAATGTGTTTGTCAATCCATTTGAAATAAATCGGTTAGTCGTTAGGTAGGAATAAAAAATAAGTGGAAATGAAAATCCAACACTTCGGGTTAGATTTGAGATCTGTACGATGTCTGTATGACATTGTAATATGAGTGGTGTAAGTGAGGTGACAAAATTATCCGTATGGTGATAGGACAATATTTTGAGATTTTGTACTATGACTAGATCTCATGGAATGAGAAGGTCAAAATTATTTCGGGTAAGCAGTGTGACATACCTTGATGAAAATGAATATAAGATGAAAATAACCACTGTATGTAGCTATTAAATGAATGATTTGGTTAATTTTACCCAATTAGGGTGGATTTTCGGATGCTTGTGTGGTCAGCTCTATTTGAGGGTATGTGGTAATAAATGAATCTTTGCCCCGTGTAGGCGGATGGTTTGGGTACTAAGCATATACCCTTAAAGATTTGGTAAGGTAAGATTTTTGAAATAAGTTCACCCCATGCGGGCTTAGGTTCGGATGTCAGCAGGGACATCACGTGATGTGGGAAAAAATGGTTTGGGTAGGTATTTGCCTTGTTTGGGCTATGTGTCATGTGTGATCATCCCATGTGGGCTATGAGTTGGATGTTGAGTGGACATCTCATAGGTAATTTGTGGGATATATTATTGCCCCTTGTGTGCTAAGTGTCGATGTCAAGTGGACATCACGCAGATTGGGGTGAATGATGCTTCATGATTCTAAGTGGTTTCATGTTGTCCTAGGGTGACATGATCTCGAGTGTCAACTAATCCTAAGTATGATGATGAGAAGATATTTTCTATCATATTAACATTATGAGTTTGTGCGTTTAAGTGTCTGCACTAAAATTCATGGTTAGCATGACATTTGTACAATAATAAGTACATAACACAACATGCAACATTCAATCTTCCAACCATACAACTCCAGCGCGTAGGTTTTTTTACCAGTCTCTATCCTAAGTTTGGTTCATCTTAGTACCATGAAGATACTAAGGAGCGCCCCTGCAAGAAAATATAATGCATGGTCCTTTGTTGGGTAATACCTTAGGGAAAATGCCTACGGCTTATTTACATGAGGTTTATAAATGGGTTGTTTATGTAGAAGGTTCTTGTTGCCCTAAAATACACTCTAAACCTCTCCCCAAATGGGTTATAATGAGGGAGGTACATGCGATATGGCAACAAGTGTTCCACCCGCTCAAGTATTATCTTTTCTCAGGGAGGTTGATTAGTACAAGAGAAAGCTTCGCGGTAATTTGTACCTTAAACTTATGGGCTAATCCCCTCTATTGCAATGCGAATGTATGAATATGTTATAATTAAGAGAATAAGGAATAACGATTTTCGACACTTATCCAAAATCTAAAATCTTTGAAAAAAAAGTTTTTAGAAAAATCCCCAGCGGAGTCGTCACTATGAGCTTGCGACACTGAGTGGTGAGCCAAGAGCGCGCGGGAAGAGAGGCGCTGTCCACTAGAGTGTTTAAAAAGGTGCACCGGGTTGTGGACCCGGAAATGGTTTTGGTAGAGAAAGAAAAAACATTTTAAATTGGTCAAACCCGAATCTGCCATCTCTTAGTGTGGCATTGCCACTTGGATTAGCTCTTTCCAGGAATTAGAGTCCTGTGAGGCTTAACGTCCAGGGGATAGCCCACTAAGACACAGAGATTCAGGTCCCGGATAAGTTGCTTATTTCTTGTGTGATCACATTATATTACATCCATAGAAAACCGTATTTCTTAATTATGCATATTCGCACTTAAGTCATTTTGAAGTAGTTGTGCATGATTTAATACGTATATGGAAAATTATAGAACCATACAAAAAGCGATAAATAAATGTGGAAAGTAAAGATTACAGATTACATAACCTCGGGGGATGCAACCGCCCGCCTAATCTATTAATTACATTTCCCAAAAATAATATTTGCATTACCCGAAGGAAAATAAAATCCTAGGCATACGTCTAACCTGCATCCACAAAGGTTAGCACGAGATATGGCACATATGTTCGATTTGATTTTGAGAAGGTCTGTGTGGCCTAATTTAAACATCGATGGTTTAAAGTCATTATTTTAAATAAAAATGGTTCCTTTTTATTTACACATATGTTGGTAAATTTTTATTAGTGAAAATGACCGCATGGAAAAATGTGAGACCTGTTATCCGGGAATAATTTGTATTCCCTTCGTGGGGATATTCTAGCAGATATCTTTATTAAATAAATAAAATAGAAATAAGAGATGAAGAGAATTATTACAACATTTACAGTAATAAAAAAAATTCTAGGTCCCCAGATAAAATCAGAAGAAGAAGATACAGATGATGAGGATAGAATTCGCAGTTCTAGGAACTTAGAGGCTTACCCTTTCTGCGTGAATCCACTTCAGCGTATCCGTATTATCCCCGGGAGTGTTCCTCGTTAGTTTTTTAGTTGTGTTCATGTGGAAAGTAATTGTTTATTTATCCGAAAGATAATCAGCCTCGAATTTTTAATTTGTTTTAGATCCGAGAATATCTGAGCATTTAAGAAGAAATAGATGAAAGAAATTTGATTTGAAAATCAAAAGTTTTGGAATCCAAACGTGTTTTGGATTCAAGAAAATATTGAAAGAAATGAAAGAAAATATTTTTGTAGTGTTTGTCAGTGTTTTTGCTTCTGAAAAGAAGAGTTTTCTCTGAAATTTTGTGTCCCCCTTTATCAAAAAATTCCTAACTATTTTTGGAAAATATCCCGAAAATCCAAAAAAGGCAGGGAATTTTGGCGAGGAGGCTCGCCAGAAAAAAGTCTCACGAGGCTCGCCAAGCTCTTTGTTGAGCCTTGCCAAAACTCTTGGCAAGGTGAGCCTCGCCAGACTTTCTGGCGAGGCAGGCTCTGGATCCGATTTCTCATGGTGTTATCATAATTTTTTGTGTATTTCCATGTTTTTTTAATTAATTTCTAAATTAAAGGAAAAAATAAATAATTTTATTAGAAACGTCCTTTTGAATTCAGAGACGAGGAAGATTCCCATTTGGGGACATCTGGATACTCGAAAATTATGTGATTCGAGGATAAAAATCCTAAATAGTCATCATCATTGAACGCGCGTGCTAATACAAAATCCCGTGCTCACAATTATTCCTCGTGTGATCATCGCTGGTTGTATAACCAGTATGATCACATGAAATGGAGCAGAGGGATTGAGAATATACCTGACTGGTGCGGCTGGTGATATCTTTGTCCCCGATTGGTGATGACGTGGGCCTTCCTTTCTGGCTCCATGTCCTTCCGGGATTGCCTGTTTCTTTGTTCGGAATTCCTTGGTGCTTGATGCCCCTTGTGGGCGGGTTGACCTTTTCTTTTTGCTGCTTCCCTGTTATAATATGTAGTCATTTCCTTTTTCGGCTACGAGTATCGTATACCCCTTGGAATGATTGGAGATAGGTGCCTAAATCTGTTTGAAAGGCAACCTTGAGTTTCCTTAGTCAGATCTTAACTTGTTTGCTGTAAGAAGTTAGAGAAAAAGATAATGTTAACACATTTTATGATGAATGTTTTAATTATTTGATTGAGTTTATGCGAAAAAATTTTTGCCCCATCAATCAAAAACTAAAACATGATAAATAAATAAGTTTAATGGAAATTTGTGGATGTCCCAAAGATTGCTCCATTGTTTTAGGAGGCTTTTGTGATGTTGCAATGTTGACTTCAGGCTTAAGTGGGCCATCATCCTTCTTAGTGCTTGCAGGTTCATTAAGTGGAGGTGGAGTTTACTGGGACAGTGTTACCCTAGTTTGGCACCGTCTTTACCTGTAAATGACGTGATGCGAATGTAATTCATGCATGAACAATATTTATCATATGATGTATGTTCATCTGTTGCAGGTATTGTGGGCTTCATTCATTAGAGAGCCTTCTCTTGTGCTGGTGGATGGTTGCCCCTAGGATTTGTCTTATTAGGGATTCTATGGATGACTTCCTCAGAGCGACGACCATGGGTTCGTTAACTCAGATTCTAATTTAGAGCTTGGATCTAGTTTGAGGAGAGTCTGGATGAGTCGTTGATCCGTATTGTGTCGGCGATGATCACTTGGAAGCCATTTGCCTGAAGTGTTGGAGGTATAAAATGCCACATACCGTTCTGAGGAAGAGATGATGAATTTGATATTTGATATTTCTTTGGTCCTATGTTTTGCATAGATTGCCCTTACAGGTTTTCAATCTATGAAACCTTGTCTTAATTTTTGTCTGGACCGCCCTTTCAGGTTTTCAATCTAGCAAACTCATTTTTTCCTTATTTTTTTATTTTTTTCATTTTTCTTGGACGTTTATTGACATATAAGCAATCAAGATAAACATATGCATAAAGCTTCAGCAAAAATGACAATTCATTGAAGAACTTAACAGGGGTATAAATGTTTCAAATGATTTTACTCCTGCCATTGATTAGCCCTCTCTACTTTTCTAACCAATGTGGTTTTCTCGATGTCCTAAGTTTTGCCTAAGCCGCCCTTTTCGAGTTTTTAACTCAGCGGACTGTTCTTTTTCCATTTTGAAAAGAAACCCTAATTTTTGCTCGACTAACCGAGTGTTAATTGACAGGCTAATTTATTTTTTCTGTACTGCTTTTTCTCGATTTATTTCTTTCACCTATGTGTGATAGCAATTGTGTAAGACTTGATTGATCTGATAGATCGGTCACCGTCCATGTCCACGACTTCAATTTCTGATCGATTGGTTAGTGCTCATGCTACTTTGCTAGCTTGAGGTGTATTGGATGATGGGTCTTGATCATCAGTGTTTCCTTTTGAGTTCAATTGTTCTCCAATGATGGGTGGTATGTCGGAGATCAGAATTGATAGCTTGATTCATCGATGGTGAACGATTTTCGTTCAATGATGTTACCTCCTCAATGTAATGATCGGCCCATAAGTGTTGGCGAGCTGAGAGATGAAGTTGTTGACATGTTCAACAATCTGACTCCTTTTTATCTTTAGTATCATGCCGGTTGTTTGACCCTTTAGGGGAGCTTCAATTCGCTTTGGTCATTTTGACTTTTGCTTGATTGCCCCATGAATGGTGGTGAGCTGTGTCATGGAGTGGTTGACGTGTTCAATGATCTGACTCCTTCTTTGTGACATTGCTCCGGTTTTTTGGTTTCAACTTGCTTCGTCGACATTTTAGCCTTATTCTAGATTCGATCATTTTGATCTTTGCATGTTTCGTTCCTTTGATTGATTAATTTAATAGTCAGTGGATGTTCCATGTCCGGAGATCTTTCTGTTGATGCTATCACGCGTTATCTAAGTACATGTGTTTGTCTCTCACTTCCTCTCAAGAGTCAAATCATTTGAAATTACAGTGACTTTGGAGAATCAATTTATACCCAAATTAATTTCATTACGTGTCACATGTGCTAAAAACATTATGTGTATGCTTATGAGAATGTGTGATGTCATTGATAGAGTATCAACAAAGTTCAATTTATTAAAAAATAATTCAAAAGCCTCACGGGCAAAGTAGCTAAAAGCTAATTTATAACATCATCAAGCATTGGTTATTCTAGCGACCCTCAGATGTGTCCATGGATTAAAAGTGCTCCATCCTATCTACCTTCTCAAACACTTCTTGATAGCTCGAAAAAATGTCTGACCCAAACTTGTTCCTGCATGATGGTAGTGCACCATCCAAAAGTTTGGTTATCATCTCTGGTAGAGTTAAGCGAGCCTAAAGCTTGACCTGTGTGGCCGTCCAACTCCTATAGTAGGATTTGAGCTCTCACCCTACTCTCACCTTATAGCCTCTAGATGTTGCATAACGGTTTCCAACTGAGAGTTGAAACCATAATGCCCCATTATAGCCTGAGCAAGGCTATTCCAATCGGTGGCTATGTCCAGCTGAAGGTTACTTTACTATTCATTGACTGGGTGGCCCAAGGTGACGACAAAGAGCTTAGCCATCATTCGCTCGCTGACCTTTAATACCCTCATCACCATTTGATAATGCGTTAAGTGAGCATGTGGGTCGCTAGATCCCACATACTTTTCAAATTGCAGCATTGCAAAGTTTGGGGGCAAGTTATCTTGATCCCTGATTATCTGCTGTGTAGGGTATGTGTTCATTAGGTGGCCACCGTGAGTGGCCAAGAATTGTTACCACAATTCTGCCATTCCTGGTTGTTAGAGGATGGCGTCCTAGTGTTTGGATAGAAACCATATTGCCCCTAGGGATATGCCTCAAAATTGGGCAGTTGAGGTGCTTGGAATTGTGAGGCAACCAACGTACTCCAGCTAGGAACAGGTTGTTGGGTCATTCCTTGATAAAAAGGTCCTGGTGAGAATGTTGGCTGGCCAAGCTACCCTTGGAAGAATTGGTTACCAGATTGCTACTGGAAAGGATTGGTGAAGTTAAATCCCGGTAGACCAATATGAGGGTGGTTCTAACTTTGTCCTGGCTCGAATTGATAAAAGGCAGTAAGAGTTGGGAGCACCATGTGTGAGGTGGGAGGCCCCCCTATTTTAGGCTGGCTAGTTGGATTACAGTTATTAAGAGTGACCTCTAGGTTAGACACTTCATTCTGGGCCCTCCCGGCGTGTTGGCGAATGAGCAATGCTAGCTGTTCGCTATTTGCAAAGGCTGTCAGAGCAGCTGTAATCTCGGCGCTCACCAACGATTATTGTGTTTGCTACGAGTTATGTTCTGTAAGGGAAGGGTAATCCACCCCTGCACCTTCTCCTTGTGTATTGGCCATGATATCAAGATTCAAAGTTGCTCGTTGAAGTGAATCCAAATCTGAACCCGAGTCTTCACTTGAGTTAGTGTATGGAACCCCTTCGAGATTAGCCATGATTGGAGAGATAAGGACCAAGCGGTGAGCGGGCCATTTCTAAGCTGTGACACACAAGTAGAAGATCAGACCTTCCATTTGAGATTCATGACATGATTATTGATGTGGAAAATGCATGAGATGTTTAATGTTATGGTTGCATTCACAAGCGGTTAGCATGCCATGATGTGAGATAAATAATGTGTTTGTTAATCCATTTGAAACAATCCGGTTAATCGTTAGGTAGGAATAAAAAATAAGTGGAAATGAAAATCCAACAACTGGGGTTGGATTTGAGATCTGTACGATGTCTGTGTGACACTGTAATATGAGTGGTGTAAGTTAGGTGACCAAATTACCCGTATGGTATTAGGTCAATATGTTGAGATTTTGTACTATGACTAGATTTAATGGTATGAGAAGGTCAGAATTATTTCAGGTAAGTAGTGTGACATACCCTGATGAAAATGAATATAAGATGAAAATAACCACTGTATGTAGCTATTGAATGAATGATTTGGTTATTTTTACCCAATTAGTGCGGAGTTTTGGATGCTTGTGTGGTTATCTCTATTTGAGGGTATGTGGTGATACATGAATCTTTGCCTTGTGTGGGCGGATGGTTCGAGTATTAAGCATTTATCCTTGAAGATTTGGTACAGTAATATTTTTGAAATAAGTTCACCCCGTGCGGGCTTAGGTTCGAATGTCAGTAGGGACATCACGTGATGTGGAAAAAAATGGTTTGGGTAGGTATTTGCCCTGTTTGGGCTATGTGTCATGTGTGATCGTCCTGTCTAGGCTATGAGTTGGATGTTGAGTGGACATCTCATAGGTAATTTGTGGGATATATTATTGCCCTTTGTGGGCTAAGTGTCGTATGTCAAGTGGACATCACGCAAATTGGGGTGAATGATGCTTTATGATTCTAAGTGGTTTCATGTTATCCTAGGGTGACACGTTCTCGAGTGTCAACAAATCCTAAGTGTGACGATGAGAAGATATGTTCTATCTTATTAACATTATGAGTGTGTGCGTTTAAGTGTTTGCACTAAAATCCATGGTTAGCATGACATTTGTACAATAATAAGTACATAACACATAGCATGCAATGTTCAATCTTCCAACCATACAGTAGGATTTTGGGCTAGTCTCCTAAGTTTGGTTTATCTTAGTACCATGAAGATACTAAGGAGCCCCCTTGCAAGAAAATATAATGCATGGTTGTTTGTTGGGTAGCACCTTAGGGAAAATGCCTACAGCTTATTTACATGAGGTTTATAAATGGGTTGTTGATGTAGAAGGTTCTTGTTGCACTAAAATACACCCTAAGCCTCTCCTAAAATGGGTTCTAACGAGGGAGGTACATGCAATATGGCAACAAGTGTTCCACCCGCTCAAGTACTATCTTTTCTCAGGGAGGTAGATTAGTACAAGAGAAAGCTTAGCGGTAATAGGGTACCTTAAACTTACAGGGCTAATCCCCTCTATTACAATGTGAATTTATGAATATTTTATAACTAAGAGAATACGGAATAATGATTTTCGGCACTTATCCAAAATCTAAAATCTTTGAAAAAAAGTTTTAGAAAAATCCCCAGCGGTGACGCAACTATGAGCAGGCGACCCGGAGCGGTAGGCCGACCGCGCGCGGGATGAGAGGCGCGGTCCACCTGGGGTGTTTAAAAAGGTGCACCGGGTCGTGGACCTGGAAATGGTTTTGGTAGAGAAAGCGAAAACATTTTAGATCGGTCAAACCCGAATCCGTCGCTCTTAGTGTGGAGTCGCCACTGAGAGTTGCTCTTTCCAGGAATTAGAGTCCTGTGAGGCTTAACGTCAGGGGGACGGCCCACTAAGACACAGAGATTCGGGTCTGGGATAAGTTGCTTAATTCTTATATGATCCCATTATAATACATCTATAGAAAACTGTATTTCTTAATTATGCATATTCGCTCTTAAGTCTTTTTGAAGTTGTTGTGCATGTTTAACGCGTATATGGAAAATAATAAAACCATACATAAAGCGATAAATAAATGTGGGAATGTAAATATTAAAGATTACATAACCTCGGAGGAAAATAATATTTGCAATACCCGAAGGAAAATAAAATCCTAGGCATGCATCTAACCTGCATCCACAAAGGTTAGCACGAGATATGGCACATATGTTCGATTTGATTTTGAGAAGGTCCGTGTGGCCTAATTAAAACATCGATGGTTTAAAGTTATTATTTTAAATAAAAATGGTTCATTTTTATTTACACATATGTTGGTCAATTTTGATTAGTGAAAATGACCGTATGGCAAAATGTGAGGCCTGTTATCCGGGAATAATTTGTATTCCCTTCGTTGGGGTATTCTAACAGATATCTTTATTAAATAAATAAAATAGAAATAAGAGATGAAGAGAATTATTACAACATTTATAATAATAATAAAAATTCTAGGTCCACAGATAAAATAAGAAGAAGAAGATACAGACGATGAGCATAGAATTCGCAGTTCTAGGAACTCAGAGGATTTAAGAAGAATTAGATGAAAGAAATTGTATTTGAAAATCAAAAGTTTTGGAATCTAAACGTGTGTTGGATCCAAGAAAATATTGAAAGAAATGAAAGAAAATAATTTTGTAATGTTTGTCAGTGTTTTTTCTTCTAAAAAGAAGAGTTTTCTCTGAAATTTCATCTCCCCCTTTACCGAAAAATTCCTGACTATTTATAGAAAAAATCCCTAAAATTCAAAAAAGGCAAGAAATTTTGGCGAGGACGCTCGCCAGAAAAAAGTCTTGCGAGGCTCATCGCAAAATTTCTAGCGAGGCCTGCCTCGCCAAAGTTTGGTGAGGCTAGCCCCGCCAGAAAGCTTGGCGAGGCTCGCCAAGGCTCAAGCCTCGTCAAATTTTGGCAAGGCAGGCTCCGGATCCGGTTTCTCTTGGTGTTTTTGTAATTTTTTGTGTATTTTCATATTTTTTAAATAATTTTTTAATTAAAGGAAAAAATAAATTATTTTATTAGAAACATCTTTTTGAATTCAGAGACGAGGAAGATTCCCATTTGGAGACATCTAGATACTCGAAAATTGTGTGATTCGAGGTACAAAATCCCGAAACACCGTCATTATTGAACGCGCGAGCTGGTACAAAATCCTGTGCTCACACATAATTGTCCTATCTATTTGTATAGTGTCAAATTAATATTTTTTTATTTTAAGAAATAAACAATGTTACTTAAACGAGTCAAGCATCTTTACAAATTAGTTTGAATCGGGTTCTCCTATATCTTAATGCAATTACCAAGTTAAACCGATGAACATTTCTAAAGTACTATGGTTTATTATGGTCAATCATAGAGCATCTCGTGATTGATTTAAAATTAAGGAAGAATTGGTTATTTAGAAGTTTCTTCGGTAACTATAACCGGTTTAGCAAATTTTGATTTAGAACTATCTTTGAACCAAGGATCGAATGAAGGAACGAGATTGGATTATGGCTTTGATTGGATGCATTATTACAATTATTTTTATTTGCAAAGTTTTCATTATTTCATTATTATCATTTTTATAAAAACTCTCAAACTCCCCATATTTTACTTTTAAGTTTTTCCATTCATCAAAAGGTTTTCAAAGTTTTGGCACCCCTCATGGGATTAACTCTGCTTCCACTATCATAAAATCTAAGTTGGAAATTATAATTTGCTGAATTCGACACTCGCCATAGAGCATCTTCAACTACCTTCTCCCCCTTTGTAATCTGACCTTAGACAATTTACTCAAGGTAGAGATTAAAGGCATCAAGGGTAGCCTGAAAGTTCTCTTGCTGGCCAATGATTTGCTGGGAAATCTCTCGCTCCAGTTGCTCTTTACCCTTGGTGGTAAGAAATTCTTGGTCATTAAGCTCACTGAGAAGAAGATGGTGACATCTGGAGAGGTGCGCAATATGGTAAAACCTTGACATGCAAACTGTTGAAAGCATTAAAGAAGGGCTCTGAAGTCCATTGTAGTCAGCGTGATCTTCAGTTGCACTTTAATGTCAAGAACTTTGGGTCCAATGGAAGTTATACACTTTGTAGTATAATCAATATCTTTTGCATCTAATTCGCTCATCTTCATCAGAGTTCCAACATTCTTCTGTAGGTCTTTTACCAGTGACTTGATGACATTCAGCTTAGTATGAATGGTCATACCGGTCTCAAGGCATAAAGAGTCTGTAGCATGCAAGCTTGGAGTTGGCATGTCTGGAAAAATCTTCCCCATTGCAGATATAAGGAACTTCTGCAAAGAGGAGACTTTATCTTACGTGTGCTCATTGACTTCTCACTAGATAGTGTCCAATTTGGTGTGGAGAGAGTCAAGATTGATGACAGGGGCCTTATCCATCTTTGTTGAGATATCCGTCAGCAGCTTCACCACTTGGTCTTGTTTGTTATCATGGTGTAGTAAGAACTTTGATTGGGCCTCCACCAGCTTGGCAATGTTGTGGCCAACATCCTTTGTCAATTCCACCTCTTTGAGGACATTCTCAATCTTGCGATCTTCCAGCCTCTTTATTTTGGCTTACTCCTCACCAAGTTTGTGGACCTTTGTCACTTGAGTTGCCATGTTGGTACTCAAGAGACTCAACTGCTCAATAGTAGCATCCATCGCTACCCTTAATCTTTCTTGCAATAGCGTTAGCCATTGCAGTAGACGTGGGGATAGTAGTGATTGCTGCCCCAAGCTAGGTTGCAAAATTCGTCAAACTAGTAAGGATTAGAACCATCTTATCCACCAAATTCTTGGCACTCTCGTCTGCTAAGTGATTTTGAATAGCCAACAAACTATCCTGGATCCTCTCAAACTCCTCGAAGTGGAGAGATTCACTAGGCACACTTGTATGTTGTTCGAATTCAGGTAACTTTGCCTTAAATTTGGAGGATAAATTCGTCAATTCCTGAGCGAGTAGCAGTTTTCTTATTGCTCAATCTAACTCAACAGTTGTCTTCAGTGTAGGGAATTTCTTCCTAATTAACTCTTTGATTTTTGCCAAGAAAGATGTATCAGCCAAATCCTCACGGATTGGCTCTCTGCTAGGTTCAGTTGCTTCAATGGGCTGTAAAATTTACCTTAGCATTCTGAAGACTTGAGTTTTCTTGCTGAGCGTAGTTCTCAGCATTAGGAACTTCCCTAACCAGAGGAGTTAAGGGGGTAGAAGATGAGTTTGAAGAAGAGGGTGGTTCAGAAGAATTTACAGTTGAAGAAGTAGGGGGACTGGTTTATTTGAGTGAAATAAAAGGTACTTGGGATGTACACTGAAATGGTTTGGGTTTGAGTTTGTACAGGAGAAGAATGGATAGAAGGGTTATTTACTGGTGAATGGTTAAGAGAAAAAGAGTCTTTGCTCTTTGTAGGAGAAGAAATATGACTAGGAGAGTTTTGGGTATTAATAGGCGAGGATGGAATATGGATAAAGAATGTATAGTGTTTGAAGGAGGAGGAGAATTTACAGTTTGGTTTTCAGTATCTACTGGTTAATCAAGACAGTAATTGAACATGCAAAGGTTGCAAGGCAGAATTTCAAAACTTAAAATTAATCTAAGGATCTCCTAAGCATTCCATGATTGATATAACCTAAGTTAAAACATTCCATAGATGTTTTTAGGTTTATAAAACATAGAAAAGAAACATAGCACCTAAAGATTAAAGCATTACCAATTGATGCGTGCTTGATCTCTCTTTTGGTAGCGGCGTTCCCTTTGAGATATTTCGATAGCACAAGCTTCCAAACTTAGAGAGCTTCTATGACTTGATCCACAAGGATCTTCATCGACCAAAACCTTGATGAGGTAGAACCCGTCGATTGACAGCCGCTGCTAGACTACTCGTAATCAACTCAAAACCAAACTTGAAAGCACACTTAAACTTAGAGCATTTTAAAAGAACTCTTCAATTTGTTTGGAGAAACTCATAGAGGATCTCACATAACAAAAGAAGAGGAGAGTAGAAATAAGAGAGAAAATAAGCTCAAAGCTTTTTTGTGTATATGAATAATGAGAGGCATGAATGCCTATTTATAGGGGAAAATGGGGGAGTGTTAGACTCCCCCTCTAACTCTACATGGGATAGGATAAATCCTATCCCATGCAGGCAGGTTAGCTACATGGGTCAGGCAACCCACGGGCTGGCCCGCGAGTTCCAAGGCTTCCCTCATCAGCCGCAAGCATAGGCTTGTGGCCCGTGCGCTTTGTTGGTTTGCGGCTGCAAGCCCACCCTAGCTGCAAGCCCACCCTAGCGGTTCGCGAGTAGGCAGCTATGCGGGCACCACCTCGAACAACCCGTGTTGTTTTCGGGGCCCACTTGCAATGGGAAAATTCCCTTGCTCGCTTTGACTATTTTCCCCATCTTTTCATTATTCTTTTTAATTATTAATTCGGTTAAACCAATTAATAATTCTTCTCACTAATTTCACAACTTGTATTTTTAGTACAAACCTAGTCTATAGGTTCTTTACATGGTCTAATAAAAACCCAAAGTGTGTAACCTCATAGGATCCCAAAGTATAGAGCCGCTAGAGGTTAACCTAAACTTGGCTTCCCGTCAGGGAACTTTTAAGCTCAGTATTCCAGTCAGATATGGAACCCGATAGCTCTAAATGATCAAATGGGCTTTTTAGCAAAGGTGTATGATCCCCCAATACTTAGAACGTCATGTGCCTGTGACTTGATATGGGTCTGTAGTAGTAACCAATGCAATACACTCCTTCAATCAAGTTAAGTACCATCCAGTTTATTGAGTTCGGATTAAGCTTTAGCTCATGTAATAGCCGTAGCTATCCTGGAATTAGACTTGTTCACGTAGAACACTACTCGGCCGTTTTGTATCTTGATCGATTAGAAACTCGTTCTATTAATCCTATACTCTAATCAGAGGTTTATGAGTGTGTCACTTCAACGAGTATATGATTGATCGAACGAGTTTCTAATCGAGTGTGTCACATCTCCATTATATTACTATATCAGGAGCGATGGATCCCATCTTGACTACACAACTTACCAACATGTGATCATCACTATACCCGTATTCACCCGAATCATCCTGATCGCTAGGGTATGGAAGTATGACCCAAAATATAAAAACTCCTACATAAGGTAATCGTATCTCAGGTCAGAGGATACTTGTACTGCTACTGCAACAAGACATGATACCAACACATGGATATAGTTATTTTTGAGTGACTGTCTTATAGCGATCTCCAATGTATTACCTGAATACATTCATGTGTTAACTCAAGGTACTACCTTCGGCTCGTTAAATCGACTGCTTGGATTTAATCTAAGGAGTAAGCCCACACATGCTAGTCTATTCGCTCCATTGATGTCCAGTCTCAATGAAACTACGACTAGGGATATTTAGACTATTCATAGTAACACGTATGTATAGTTCTCACTCCACATAGCTCCCATTATGTCCTTGCAATTTTAAGCTATGAATTGGTCACAGACTTTGTTTCATCAATGCGCATATACATATTAAAACATATATGATACTAGCGAGATACAATAAATCGAAAGCATTGATAAGTAACATAGATGTCTTCGATTATTATTAATAATAATTCAAAATTGTTTGTACATTATAGCTAATAAAGATATATCACCCTAATTGCCTCTAGGGCATACATCATGTCTAACAATCTCCCACTTGCCTAGAGCCAATTGGCCATGTGCTTCATACCATACTTGTTAACATGCTAGTTATGCTTAACCTAAGTTAATGGTTTGGTTAGCCCATTCGCCAGATTCTGATCCGTTGGGACGTATTCTAAACTTATATCCTTTCTTGCTACTATCTTCTGAATGAGATGGTATTTACTAAGTACATTTCCATTTTTCTAGCTAGATCATGGTTCCCTTGCCTGAGCAATAGCCCCATTGCTATTGCAATAGATTGCTATCGGATTTACAATGTTGGACACCACACCGAGATCACCAATAAATCCCCTAAGCTAGACTGCTTCATTAGCTGCTTTTGAAGTAACTATGTACTCATTTTCTATGGTTGAATAGGCAGTCGTATCCTGTTTGAAACTCTTCCAAGCAACTACCCCTCTGTTAAACATAAACACATAACCTGACTGGGACTTATAATCATCCATGTTAGACTAAAAACTCGCATCAGTGTATCCCTTTAAAGTGAGATCACCTTCTCCATATACTAAAAACATATCCTTAGTCATGCGTAAGTACTTGAGGATAGTTTTAATGGCCATCCAGTGCTTCTCACCTGGGTCAGATTAAAATCTTCTCGTGACGCTCATTGCATGTGGGATGTCAGGCCGAGTACATACCATAACATACATGATGGACCCTACCGCTGAGGCACAGGGTATTCCATTCATGCGTAGTCTCTCTTTTTGTATTCTCGGGCACTCAAATTTAGATTGGTTAATCCCGTGAGACATTGGGAGATAACCCTTTCTTGATTGCTCAAGGTTAAATCTAGCCAAAACCTTGTATATGTATGTACTTTGTGAAAGACCTAATAGCCTTTTGGATCTATCTCGGTAAATCTTAATACCAAGCATAAAAGCTACTTCTCCAAGGTCTTTCATGGAGAACTTCTTTGACAACCGTGTCTTAACTGTCTAAAGAAAATGAATATCGTTTCCTATTAATAATATGTCATCGACATATAATACAAGGAAAACAATTGCACTCCACTAGCCTTCTTATATACATAGGGCTCATTAGCGTTCGGTACAAAACTAATTTCTTGGATTGTCTCATCGAACCTAATATTCCAACTCCTTGATGCTTACTTAAGTCCATAAATGGACTTCTGCAACTTCATACCTTAGATCCATCCTTGGATGCAAAACCCTCGGGTTGTGTCATAAACACATCTCTGTCAAGATTCCCGTTAAGGAATGCTATCTTGACATCCATCTGCCAAATCTCATAACTGTAATGAGCGGCAATGGCAAGGATTATCCTAATAGACTTCAGCAAGGCCACCGGTGAAAAGGTTTCATCATAGTCAATGCCTTCTTTTTACTGTACCCTTTTGCAACCAGGTAACTATGTTACCGACCATGTCAGTTTTCTTCTTGAAAACCCACTTGCATCCTATGGGCTTAATCCCACTTGGAGCATCAATTAAGTTCCAGACTTGATTTTCTTACATGGAGTCCATCTTCGATCTCATGGCTGAAAGCCATTTATCAAATTCTAAGCCTTCCATTGCTTCTTTATAAGTATTGGGCTCATCATTTTCCATAAGGAATAGATGTTTATCACCAGTGATGAAAAACTTGTATCGCTCGGGAGTGATAAGAGCCTGACCTAACCTACGCAATGTCAGTGTTATAATAGGTTGTTCCATGCTTACACTATCTTGTGTAATAGGTATAGGTATAATCCGTTAACTGTTGTTTGATATACTTGAGTGCCTAACTCAAGAATGCTCCTACTAGCTTTAGCAAGTATATGCTCCTTCTCGAGGAATTGAGCATTTCTAGAAACAAGGACTTTCTATTTATTGGGATCATAAAAGGTATGCCCTATATTCTCCTTAGGGTAGCCTACAAATAGACATCTATCAGACTTGCACCCATCTTATCTGAACTTGTACTTTAACATATGCAGGACATCCCCAAACTCTCAAGTGAGAAAGAGCGTGTTTCTTACCATACCATAACTCGTATGGAGTTTGATCAACTGATTTAGAGGGCACTCTATTTAGAATATAAACTACGCTCTCAAGTGTATAACCCCAAAAGGATCTACTGAGTTCTTCTTGGCTCTTCATGGACTGAACCATATTGAGTAGGGTTTGATTCCTCCTTTCTGACACTCTATTGTGTTGGGGTGTATAAGGAGGTGTCCACTGGGATAAAATTCCATTATCCCTTAGATAATCCTGAAACTCCTAGATTAAGTATTCATGGTATCTATCAGATCGAAGGGTATTGATACTTTTCCCAAGCTGTTTCTCTACTTCAGTTTTGAATTATTTAAAAGCATAAAAACTTTCAGACTTGTGCCTCATAAGATATAAATAAGCATATCTAGAGTAATCGTCAATAAAGGTTATGAAGTAGACGAAACCCTCATGTGTCTTAACACTCATTGGACCACATACATCTGAATGTATTATTTCCAAAGTACTAGTAGCACGCTAACCCTTTCCTTTGAAAGGTTTCTTAATCATCTTCCCTTTTAAACAAGGTTTGCACACACCATAGGAAATCCATTCCATTAGGCCTAAGTCTCCACATTTGTGTAACTTAGTTAAGCGAGTCTCATTTATGTGGCCTAGATGACAATGCCACAAGTATGAAGATTTCTCATTATCTAAATTCTATTTCTTAATAATGTTCATTTTTAGAATTTCAGTTTTAGTATCTAGAACATATATGCCATCCAAAGATATTCCACAAGCATAAAGAATATTGTTACGCTAAATTTGACATTTTATTATGAGAATAAAATTTCAAATCCTTCCGTTGCTAAAAGTGCAACAGAAATAATATTCTTTGTGACAACAAAAATATAATAGCAATTGTTCAAAACTAAAACTAGGCCACTAGGCAAAAGAAGGCTATATGTCCCTACAGCTATTACAGCAACCCGTGCTCCATTTTAAACTCTTAGGTCCATTTCCCTCTTTGCATGCTTCCTACTATTCTACAATCCCTGCATAGAAGTATATATTTGAGTACCACAAGTAGTATCTAATACCTAAGTAGACTCATAGGGAACTGTAGAGAAACTCTCTATCATGAACATACCTGAAGTAGATGCATACTTGGCTTCTTCTTCACTTATTTAGAAATATGAACCTTGCAATCCTTCTTCCAATGGCCGGCCTTGCCACATCGGAAGCAGACATTTGCAATTCCTTTATTTTCCTTCTTTTTATTGATTTTCTTCTTAGCACTCAAACCCTTTCCAATACGGGCCCACCATTGGAAGGCTTGGTTTTCTCAACCAAAAGTAAAGCCTTGGGATCCTTTCGAATCTTAGGCTCTACTATTTTCAGCATGTTGACCAACTCGGGCAGTGTGGCATCGATCTTGTTCATGTAATAATTAGTCAAAAATTATGAGTAAATATCAATTTTTGAAGCAAGAATCAGATCCGTACATAATTTGTGATCCATCATAAAACCCAGTCGGATCAACTTCTCTATATAATCCAATAGTTTAAGAGCATGCTACGTCGCTGAAATGCCAACCTGCATCTTCATTCCAAGTAAGAGTCTTGATGTATCATATCTCTCAGATCTGGCCTACTCTGAAAAGAGCTCACGAAGATGGAGAATCATGGTGTCAAGATCCATGCTCTCATGTTATTTCTTAAGCTCATAATTCATTGTGGCCAGCATACATGCTGCTGTTTCACGATCCTTTCTATGCTTCTACCATGCCTCATGTTCATTAGCATTGGTCTCAGCATCAGGCTTATTAGGGAGGGGCTCATCTAAAACATAAGCTATCCTTTCGGATCTGAGGACTATCCTCACCACCCTAAACATATCATTAAAGTTCGGACCATCTAATTTGTTATCAAGAATTGAGTAAAAGTTTATGTTTTGATTCATTATTCAACCTAGATATAAGATAGAATTTGTTTAGACATTTGATAATTGTATATTTACACTTATAATCATGATATTTTCAATCATTAAACATTATGGTTTAAGTCATTTTATACTTCATATAAAAGATTTCACGTGGTATGTAGTTGTTTTTTATGCAAATGCAGTAACTAGGTAAATCTTGGAAGTAAAATGATTAAAGTTAGAAATCTATGCAAAATGAGTAAAAAGATGCAAAAAGATGCGTGGAACTTAAGAAATTGGCAAAGGATCGATGATGTCAAAGATCGGTAAAAATCGTGAAGAGGAATCATGTGAAAAAGGCATGTCATGATCGTGACACATATATCGCAGTCGCGACTTATTAACCTTCACAACAGAAAGTTGCCAACCAAGTATTCACAGTTGCGACATACATTCGTGGTTACGACCTTGACGGTTTTTGGTAAACTCTTCTCTTCTTTCAACCGCCGGATAAGAACGATCAACCACCATCAATTGCCAGCTGAAAAGATACCTTTTGGAAGTCAACCAATCATAAAAAGGTGCCTTTCCATTGTGGATGAGGATGAATCTTTGCATCCAATCATATTGAAGTAATGCAACTCTACGCCAATGGACACGACTCTTCATTTGGATAGACGCAACCCTTCACACTCTATAAATAGGGTTCAAAACTCAACAATTTCATGGTGCATGGTTATGGCATGATTAGAAGGCATTGAATGAGAGTGTACGTGTATAGATAGAGAGTGTAATATCTAGATTTCGCCTCCTTCAAAGTCTTAGTAAGAAAAATGTATAAGTGATCCAATTCCTATTTCGATCACTATATTTCTACACAAATTTGAGCATTTGTTGTATGAGTGTAATTGCAAAGCACTTATCAATAAAAGTTTTCATTCTTCAACATTCTTTTATTCGAGATTCACAATGAATAGCATCCTAGTGGAGGTTCTGTACGAGTCGAGATCGGATTCAAAGTAGATGCAGGAATTGCGGGAATTGACGACTCCCATTAAAGAGTGGATACGGTTGGATCAACTTTAGCTTTCACTTGCATACCTAACAACTTTACTTTGTTTTCAGCTTATACTTTCTATTTCGAAGTTTATGATATGTCTATGCGTCATAACGAGTAATTCGTTTTGCGTCATTTATATTAATAAAGTTATATGCTTTCGAGTTAACTTTAAGAGTGATTCCAGGGTTAACAAGATTGTGTATAATCATTGAATTTGTGATTATAACGCTGTTTAGCGAGCCAACATTTTTGGAGTGGTAACTTGCTAAATATGGCTATGTGAAAGCGACCTGTACTAAGCATATTAATATATTTATCCAGGTTCTTATAAGTGTAATAATTCGTTTACCCTAGATTTAGAAAGTCATCTCATGTGTTGCTCTGTGGTGAATTATTGAATATTAGGGCGTCTAGAACCTTATTTGTTGAAGTTATCTAGTGTACGAAATATTCTTGATGATTTTGCATGTTCTTCTCTATTAAACTTGTTCATAGGAATATCTCTATATTTTACATCTTCTATAGTCTGTTCATACATCTATCCATTCATCCGTCTATCATCCAAACCCCTCCAATATAAATTCCATATTTTCATTTACCCCGAAACTGTATATATACTTGCAGTGGTCAACATTTTTCTATTTGATAAGCGGTATTGACAACACATGTTCGTATTTTGAACTTTTATCTTATCGGTAGAAAGGTGGGGAACAAGGTTTTTGGCACCGTTACCGAATATAAGCCCTCAAAATAAATAAAGTCAAAATCTTGAGATCAACATTAGCATATGTACATGAATTTAATATAAGGTCTTTAATTAAACACATAATTCCTACTATTTTCTCGACATTTAAATAGTCCCTTCTATTCAAATTCAGAAAATTTGGTTGAACCAATTTTCTATAGTAGGTAGCATCCATAGCCACTCATCATGACCACCAATATCGCAGGTCAAGTCATAACAATATAATCATGTTTAGAACCCTTCCATTTGCATCTCTTGCAATCGCTAATCCATTCGAGTTCTCTTTCTCGAGACGTGCGTACCCAATTGTACGACTCCTTATATGTGTCTCCAATTTAGAATTAGCTCTAATAATATGGACAACTAACCCTTTTTGGTTAAGACATTAACCTCATCTAGTCTCATGACCAAACACATGTTAAAAGAAAGCATGTTGTACATGTGATTACATCCGTTAATAAGGCTCGTATCACGGCTTATGACGGGAAGATATTTTACCACCTTAATATTATTGTAGGGATTTCATTGGTGTCACTGGTCTCGCCCTAGTCTAGGTCTTATACGATGGATATGATTATGAAATAATAATTCCGTGCTAGTAGGAATTATTAACCCTAAGGGAACATGCTCTGACTGGTACATCATAATCATTCCATTATACCAAGACTCCACATAGCATGCAAAACAAACAAGGTCCAGGTTTAAGTTCTTGCACCTATGTCTACATGTTTTAATTTAACAACTTAAACCACGTTTGTAAAACCATATGCGGAATACATTTCCATACTAGAAATCGACTAAGTCATAAAAATCCCTTGGGTATACTTGAATCTAATACCGATGGGGACTTCCAAATAGGAGATGTACCCTTAAAGTGAATGTTGTCCATTCATTTGATTTTGTTTTATAACCGATAAAAGCTGACATCACCAACTCTTTATCATTTTCAATTTTTTCAATTACCCTAATACCCCTTCTTGAAACTCTATACCTTCTACAAATTTATTACTATGTTTTCCCAAAGAGATAAACATAATTTCCCAACTCAAATTTGGCGAGCGCGGTGTCGATTGGAAAGATAAAGAGTGAAACATATTATAAAAATACAAATGCCAATTTCTAGGGTTTAAAATCCGCAATTGCATATCACCAAAACTTGCAAGCCTCAACTTCATTGATAACGTACTCAGAGATCATTACAAACTGCTAAGTGAGTTTGTGCAACTAAATTAGATCTTATCACCTTATTGTGTTGATTTTAGAAAAGAAATTTTATCTTTAGTTTTCAATTTCAAAACTGGTAAGTTAGTTGAAACTGAATATTGAAAAGTGGATAATTGCTTTAGCTAAATTTCATACTCCGCATATGCTATATAGTTTATTAATTATAAGCTTTCAGTAGGAGTTGTTCTTACATTCATGGAAGGTTTCTCCAACTCTTTGTATGGCGGAAAAAAAATTAGTTATTTGATTCAATTATGCTTTTCAATTCAGGTGTCATTAATTGAATTTGATATACATTTGATTGTTGGCTATAGCCGTAGTAGTTTGGCATTTATATGAGCTGGAGGTTGAAAATGGGGGATGTTCACATCCGGGAAGTTTGGAGAAGATGGGGTATAAATGGGATAGGCCAACAGATGGAAAGTGTGATGAAGGAGTGATGTCAGCTTTTTTTACCTGCTCTCCAGGTATTTTTAATGGTTAAAAATTAATTTGATCATTATGTTAATAAAAATGTAAGTTCGTATACCGTTATGTCAAATTTTAAGGTTTATTTACCATTATGTTAGTAAGAAAAAAGTTCATGCATCGTTAAAGATTTTAACCCTAACACAAATACATGTCAAAAGTTTATCTCCATCGCAATAAACAAACAATTATAATCTTAAAAGTAATTAAAGTGCATTAGAAAGTAATTACAACATGTAAAATAAAATTCTACAAAATATTGAATTATAACAGTAGGAATCTGGTATTTAACTGGTATGAAGAACAAAAAGGTCAAAATTAGTAAGAAACTAGTAGATAAGTGGTAGGAAACTAGTATGAAGAACAAATTGTGTCAAATTAATTTTGAAAAGTAATGAAAAAGCATTAGAAAGTGATTAAAACATGTAAGATAAATCTTTACAAAGTATTGAATCAAAATAGTAGGAATTTGGTGCGTAACTGGTATGAAAAATAAAAAAATATCAAAACTAATAAGAAAGTAGTAGAAAAGTGGTATGAAGAACAAGTTGTGTCAAATTAATCTTGAAAAGTAATGAAAATGCATCAGAAAGTAATTATAACATATAAGATAAAACTCTAGAAAGTATTGAATCAAAACAGCAGGAATCTGGTATGTGACTGGCATGAAGAACAAAAAATGTCAAAACTGGTAAGAAAGTGGTAGGTAAGTGGTAGAAAACTGGTACGAAGAATAAGTTGTGTCAAATTAATCTTGAAATTAATGAAAATGCATTAGAAAGTGATTAGAACATGTAAGATAAATCTCTATGAAGTATTGAATCAAAACAGTAGGAATCTGGTATGTAATTTATATGTATTTAATATGAAGAATAAAAAATGTCAAAACTAGTAAGAAGTGGTAGGAAACTGGTATGAAAAACAAGTGGTGTCGAATTAATCTTGAAAAGTAATGAAAATGCATTAGAAAATGATTACAACATGTAAGATAAAAACTGTAGAAAGTATTGAATCAAAACAGTAGGAATTTGGTATGTAACTGGTATGAAACTAGTATGAAGAACAAAAAATATCAAAACTAGTAAGAAAGTGGTAGGTAAGTGGTAGGAAACTGGTATGAAGAACAATTGTGTCAAATAAATCTTGAAAAGTAATGAAAATGCATTAGAAAATTATTAGAGCATGTGAAATAAATCTCTACAAAGTATTGAATCAAAATAGTAGGAATTTGGTATGTAACTGGTATGAAGAATAAAAAATATCAAAACTAGTAAGAAAGTAGTAGGAAATTGGTATGAAGAACAAATTGCGTCAAATTAATCTTGAAAAGTAATGAAAATGCATTAGAATGGGATTAGAACATATAAAATAAAACTCTAGAAAGTATTGAATCAAAATAGTAGGAATCTGGTATGTAACTGGTATGAAACTCAAAAAATGTCAAAATTAGTGAGAAAGTGGTAAGAAACTGGTATGAAGAACAAGTTGTGTTAAATTAATCTTGAAAAGTGATAAAAAAAATGCATTAGAAAGTTATCAGATCATGTAAGATAATTAATTAAAACTAATCAGTTGATTAAGTTCAGAAATACTTTGAAGAGCAGGCTTCCAAGATCAATAAAAGTGATAAAAATCAGAATTAGTAGATGAGTTTACAATTAAATTAGCCATCACTTCCTCCATTTTTAATTTGTGCTTTTCAACTTTCTCCGATATTTGTTCGAGCTCTCTCTTTATTAAATCTACAAACATATATACAATGTAATTCTTTATTAATTCATTTAGGCATCTTCACAAATAATTAGTGGACGGGTCGCATCTTGGTACATTTATACAGCCCAGTGAAATCCCCACATCAATTACAACACAAAAATTACATAATCTTTCTATAAATTAACGAAAAAAACAAATGCAAAGAGACAAATCGAATCTATCAGTAACAACAGAATTTCAATTCTATGGATCCTTGAAAACCTTATCGAAATTTAGAAAACTGGAATTATGCAAAGATTTTAAGAATCGCAGATATTATAAACTTGAAAAAACTTCGATCTAGAGAAAATTTGGGAGAATCGAAACAAGGAAGAGAGAATTTGATGGAGAGAAATGCGAGATGCAAAAAGAGGAAGCAATTGAAACTTTATAAAACACTGTATATATAAAACGTATAGAGTGAAAACTGAAACTTAAAATTAATTATACAATGCAAATGATCAATTGGAAGGTATTTTTGTAAATAAATTTCAGAAACCCTACATTTTTTACAATTTCCCTTTTAAAAATCTCTAAGCTGATTCAGAGACTAGGGTCTCCGTGACTAGGAAAAATGAACAAGTAATTTATTAATTATCTTTTTTATTATATCTAATAATTTAATTAAATATGAATAATTATTTAATACAATAATATAAAAATGATATCGTATTTTTTCAGAAAATGAGAAACATACAATCTTGTAGTAAAAATTTTCATTATGTTTCTTGATTTGAATTTCGTCACACCAATTTCAAACACATTCTCACTGAGTCTCACATTAATGGGCAACAATTTTTCAAATTGAGCTACTTCACTTTGTTAAAAAAAATTAAGTATATATTTAAATATTATAAAAAACAGTGTCTTGAAATACTTGTCTATGCAAAACTTAAATTTACAAGCCACATTTATGCAATAATGAACCAGCCAAACGTTAGGTACAAATAGCAAAATTTCTTCAAGCCGCTTATTTTTAAAACAAGTAGGGGTTGTTGTATTTACTTTTTAACTTTCGGAAGTTCCAACCAATTAAATAGATTTTTATACATACTTTTATAAACATACCAAGCAATGAATTAGTGACCACACCAAGCAATGAAGTCTAGCGTTAGCACTCCGACGGTTAAGTTAATCACTTAAGAAAGGTTACGAGAGTAACTGATGAAAAGTATTGATAAGATACCTGGAAATAGTGGGGTTTATGTAAGATTTTATTGCACAGGTGGTCAGCGGGGCCCATTTTTCTGCTTCTTGTTGGTTGAACGCCTGTCACAAGAGACACGTGTCTAATGGGAAGCCTACCCTACAAGCTAGGGTTGACAGAGCCACATTAGAGATTTGACATGGCTGAAGCTTAGGGAAGGTGCAAATGACATGGCGTCCTCTCCTCGTCTTACGTCATTTTGGCCCGGCCGAAACCTTCCATTATCCAAGCAACGTGGCTCCCTTCCTAATCAAGTATTCGAGGCGGTTTAAAGGAGTGATTGGTCTAGGCAGCAAGGCCGGCGATAGGGTCCAGTCTATTTGTACTTGTATATTCTTTGTCGTTATCACTTTGCATATTTTCGGGTTCAAATTCGAATTTAACATGTATGATAAATATTTAAGCTTGGATTTTAAAAATGCATTAGAAAATAATTTTTGAAAGTGTACCTTTCTATTTGCTTTTAGGTCATTTTTGTTATTGACTTTTCTCCCTCTCTTCTATTTCTCTATATTCCCCTATTATTTTGTACGTACAAATTTTTTCTTTTCTTTATTTCATCATAATTTGTTATATCTCACATACCATTTTTTTATACGTGGCTTTAGATTTTTTTTATTCATTTAGTTCTTTTATCCTTGAAAAAAGTATCTATATCATTTTGAAAACTTTTTTTCGCATGATTATTCTCAGAAGAACTAACTGGAAATATTAAACAATTGTACCTCAAATTCACCAACGAGGCATGTAGCATAGTTGTCGAAATCTCGAATTGAGCTTGACTATTATGACATGCAAAAAAATAATTGAGTATTACAATGTTATTTATAAAAAGCAAAAAGAAGGGATAAATATGTGTTGACAACAGATAAAAGGGCGAGAGAAAAGATTATCATTGAGCTAATGCTGATGGCAAAACCATATTTAAAATAAATAAACCTTGAAAGTACCGCTTTTTAAATAGACTTTCATGTGTTTTCTTTTACATGTAGAGACCAAATCGAGATGGAACGTAAAGCTCTTGACAAACTGATATCCATAATAGAGTAGTGCAATTGAAGAAATAGATTAATTTCTTCTTCCATCTTTCTCAAGCAATAGATAGATTCCCCTTCATGAAAATGAATAAAGAATTTGATGAGAAGGTTACGTTTTTTATGCCTTCCCAATTAGCAAGCCGTGGATATTGAGGCTCAAGCCTGCAATTAAAATTTTGTATCTTGTCATATCAAATTAAGTACAATAAAAAATGCAGAAAGAAATATCTATCACCTAAAGACTCAACACTGCTGTTCAAATTAGTGTCTTTGGAAATTAAAAACACCACAACCAAAACAATAGCAGAGTATATGTGCAAGAGTTTTACAGACTAAGTGTTAGATTTACACTCAAGAAGGTCAATATAAGCACAGGTTTGCATAACCTTGAAGGCCAATTGTTAGAGCTCTATCATATCCAACTCATTCTTCGCTGCAGCAAGTTCTTGTCAAGAGGTGACATGTGTGTCTGCAAGCCTCTGGTTTTCGGTTGCAAGTCTTTGAATCTCCACATGCTGTGCAGCAAGCTTTGGGTCTAAAATTTCAGGCTGTGGCAACATGTCAAAGGGCGTAAAAGAAGGTGTTGTGAGGAGTTATCTCACCGATTACTCAAGATAAATCTTAGATTAAACATAAATGGGCCCAAAAAGCAATTATCCGTTCAAGAAATTAAAGTATTTGCAGAAAAATAAAGCATGCAAACATAGAACACGATTTTGAACGTGGTTTCTTTGTTTTTTAGGGCCAGACTAATCCATGGGGAAGGATACCGGTAATCGCTTTATTGATCTCAGAAATCAGTTTACAATCCTCCGATCTGAACTCTTCAGCAACAATCCCTTTCTTTCTTTTCTCAAACCCTAGAAATTCATCTCTCTTAATTTCTAAACCAAGCTTCAATCACAGGAGCCAAAACCAGAGAAAATAAAGAAGGAAGCCCCATAGGCTTACTAGACAGTAAACCCAACGATTGTTACAACGAAACAGAGAAAGAAGATGAACAGAAAACTCAAATAACCCTAGAGCTCTCTAACCTGTAAACTAATTCAAAGTATTTCTTAATTACAAAAAGAAGTAAAAAATAGACTTTTATATGAAGAGTCGGGCTGTGATTAAAAGGCCAATAGATAACAGCCATCCATTTGCATCACGCCATCCATTTTCATCATAAAAAGTATCTAGTTTGTGGCCCCTCCTCTCATTTTAATTAACTTCAATTTGAATTAGGAAATGGCAGAGAGTTGGCTTCATTGGGTTGTAGAGTGAAGAGAATTGTAATTCAAGCCCAAGCTTCTAAGATCCACGTGTACAGTACCTGAGTCCAAACTTAGAATCACCTTCAACATTCTCCACTTTGATTTTGAGCCTTTCTAGCAATTGCCAAGGCAATCCTTCCCCAAGGATACCTTAGTGTAGTATCAAGTTCTCATTAGAATTGCAAGATTGCTCAATGCATCTTGAAATTTTGAAACAGAGACAACTTTAGTGAATATATGTGTTAGACAAAGTAGATAGTTTCTTAACAGTGACATCACCACTAGGAATAACATCTCTAATGAAATGCAACCTTACATCTATATGCTTGGTCCTTTCATGAAAAACAGTGTTCTTACTAAGGTGTATAGCACTTTGAGAATCACTGAAAACATCAATACTCTCTTGTTTAATACCCAATTCAGAAACAATTCCTTTAAGCCACAAGGCTTCTTTAATTGCTTCAGTTAATGCTATATATTCAGATTCAATTATAGATAAAGCAACTAAGTGTTGTAGATTAGATTTCCAGCTAATAACATTTCCACCTAAATTGAAACAATATCCAGTAACAGACCTACGTTTGTCTAAGTCAACTGCAAAATCAGAATCGCAATAACCACATACATTAACAAGCTTATCAACAACAGATTTATACATAAGGCACAAGGAATTATTGGTTTTCAGCCTAACCACTTAACAGCTTCCTAATGACTTTTATTTGGGTTAGACATATATCTACTAACCAAGCTTACTACATAAGCTATGTCAGGTCGGGTACAAACCATGGCATACATCATACTTCCAACAACATTTAAGTAAGGAACCTTATTCATATATTCCATCTCATCTTTTGTTAAAGATTTAGAAGTGACAGACAATTTGAATTGTTCTCCAATAGGTGTTGAAACATCTTTACCACAATTCAAATTATACATTTCAAGCACTCTAACAATATAGTCAGATTGAGAAATACACAGAGTTCCAGCATTCCTATCTCCAACAATGTTCATACCTAGTATTCGCCTTGCAGCCCCTAATTCTTTCATTTTAAGTTCCAGTTTCATCATATTAGTTAACTTCTTAATATCAGATTTAGACTTACATGCTACAAGCATATCATCAACATATAATAGAAGATATATAAACAAGTCATCACTCAATTGAGAAAAATACACACAAGAGTCATATTGACTTCTTTTAAATTTATGACTTAGCATGGAATCATCAAATCTCTTATACCATTGCCCAGGAGCTTGTTTAAGGCCATATAAAAATTTTTTTAAATGGCATACTAAATTTTCTTTACCTTTCTCAATAAAACCATCTGGTTGGGACATTTAAATCTCCTCATCTATGTTTCCATGTAAAAATGTAGTTTTTACATCTAATTGCTCAAGTTCTAAATCATACAAAGCAACAATAGCAAGAAGTAATAAAATAGAAACATGTTTCACAACTGGAGAAATTATTTCATTATAGTCAACTCCTTCCTTTTGCAAATAACCCCTAGCAACTAGCCTAGCTTTAAATCTTTCTTTTTCTACACCAAGTATTTCAGGTTTTCTTTTGTAAATCCATTTACAACCAATTACCTTTTTATCTACTAGTCTAGGTACTAGTTTCCAAGTTTTATTTTTAATCAAGGAGTTCATTTCTTCATTCATGGCAGCACACCATTTGTTCCATTCATCATGCATTTTAGCATCCGAATACGTCAAAGGAGTATTATCATTCACATTTTTGGCAATCAAGCAAGAATATGAAATAGTACCACAATTCAAGCAGTCATAGACAATATAATCTGAGAACGTAGTAGGCATTCTAGTTTCCCTTCTACTTCTATTCCTAAGAAGCATATCATTTTCAAATTCATCATTAACATTGTCAACAGCTTTAATATCATGATCATTAGTATCATCAGATTCATAATTAGGGGTATTTCCAATGTTAGTTTATCCAAGAGGTTGAGTTTGTTCATTTTCATGATTAAATTTTCCTTTATCAGATAATTCCACCTCAAACATGAAAATATTACCTTGTTCTTCCATTTGAGAGGTAGAATTAAGTATAGGATACACAGTTTCATCAAATATGATATTACTACTAATTTGAACCTTATTTTCACCTAATGACCATATTTAATATCCTTTAACTCCATTAGGATACCCTATAAAGACACTTTTTAGCACTAGGTTCTAGTTTCGAAGCATTATTATGAACATAAGCTAGGTAACCAAAGACTTTTAAGTGTTTATAGGAGATGGGGTGATTGTTCCATATCTCATTAGAACATTTAAAATTGATGGCAGAGGCAGGTGATCTATTAATAAGGTAACATGCAGTAGATGCTGCCTCTGCCTAGAATTTAACACCTAAGCCTAATTCATACAATAAACATCTAACCTTATCAAATATAGTTATGTTATACCTCTCAGCAATCCCATTTTGCTGAGGTGTATAAACACATGTTCTATTCCTTAAAATGCCATTTTTGTTACAGAATTGATTAAATTCATCATTGACAAACTCTAAGCCATTATCAGTTCTCAAAACCTTAATTTTCTTTCCTTTAAGATTTTCAACTAATAATTTCCATTCACAAAATTTTTCAAAAACCTCACTTTTATTTTTCAAAAA